>VZTH01015342.1:240120-288725 GCA_013397815.1 Aleadryas rufinucha | reverse complement strand
GAGCCTGTTCCAGTGCCCAACCACCCTCTGGGTGAAGAACCTGAGTCTGTTCCAAGCAA
This sequence comes from Aleadryas rufinucha, assembly GCA_013397815.1. Classification (NCBI taxonomy): domain Eukaryota; kingdom Metazoa; phylum Chordata; class Aves; order Passeriformes; genus Aleadryas; species Aleadryas rufinucha. The sequence continues at coordinate 288,666 of VZTH01015342.1, read as the reverse complement.
GATATCAGAAACAGTGTAGCCAACAGGACTATGGCAGTGACTGTCCCTCTGTACTCGGAACTGGTGAGGCCACACCTCAAATCCTGTGCCAGTTTTAGGCCTCTCTCTCCTAGAAAGACACTAAGATGCTGGAGCTTGTCCAGAAAAAGGCAACAAGGCTGGTGAAGGGTCTGGAGCACAAGTCTTGTGAGGTACAGCTGAGGGAGCTGGAGTTGTTTAGCCTGGAAAAAAAAATACAGGCTTTGGGGGCCTCATCACTCTCTGCAACTCCCTGAAAGGAGGTTGTAGCGAGGTGGAGGTCAGCCTCTTCTCCCAGGTAACCAGTGACAGGACAAGAGGAAATGGACGCAAGTTGCTCCTGAAGAGATTAAGGTTGGATATTGAGAAAATTTTCTTCACTGAAGGGCTGTCAGGCATTGAAATGGGCTGCCCAGGGAAGTGGTTGAGTCACCATCCCTGGAGGCATTTAAACGACATGTGGTTGTAGCACTTGGGGATATGATCTAGTGGTGAACTTGGCAGGTTAACATCTGGAGTCTATGACCTTTTTCCAAACTAAAGGTTTTTTCCAAACTAAACAATTCTATGATTTTTAAATTAATTAAAAGTAAAATTCTCCACATTTGCTATTTATTCATTCTTGTTTATTTCTAATGCCTTTGGTTGGTGACTGACTGGATTGGCAATAGCCTTGCTTTAAAGTGTAGATCTTATGTACTTCATTCCAAAGTGCTAAATTATCACTGCTTGGTTTCTTTTCAGATTCCTGGGTTCATGCCATTTAAGAATGTAAACACCGAGCAGACATGATGTAAACATGCAAGGATTTTAGTCAACACACTGTTTGGGATTCCTCCCACATTAGCAAGGACAGCACAGACAACTACCGGCTCCAGGTGTTTAGATCTTTTAAAATCTGTAACACTTATGCAGGAAAACTATGTTTCTCTTTAAATAAACATTTTCTATTAGAGCTTTCTTACCCAGACTTGCATAGCACATTTATTTCCCTGGGTCATTTTCCATTTTACAGCAAATAGATTATAGACAGAGCATAGCAATCTGACAGCAGCTTTTCCCTCCATCGATAGCATTTCTATTTAAAGATGAGGATTCAAAATCAGTATTGAAGGCACATGCTCTCTCTTCTAAGGGGAGTCAGTGTACCTGCACNGAGCCTGTTCCAGTGCCCAACCACCCTCTGGGTGAAGAACCTGAGTCTGTTCCAAGCAAGATATCAGAAACAGTGTAGCCAACAGGACTATGGCAGTGACTGTCCCTCTGTACTCGGAACTGGTGAGGCCACACCTCAAATCCTGTGCCAGTTTTAGGCCTCTCTCTCCTAGAAAGACACTAAGATGCTGGAGCTTGTCCAGAAAAAGGCAACAAGGCTGGTGAAGGGTCTGGAGCACAAGTCTTGTGAGGTACAGCTGAGGGAGCTGGAGTTGTTTAGCCTGGAAAAAAAAATACAGGCTTTGGGGGCCTCATCACTCTCTGCAACTCCCTGAAAGGAGGTTGTAGCGAGGTGGAGGTCAGCCTCTTCTCCCAGGTAACCAGTGACAGGACAAGAGGAAATGGACGCAAGTTGCTCCTGAAGAGATTAAGGTTGGATATTGAGAAAATTTTCTTCACTGAAGGGCTGTCAGGCATTGAAATGGGCTGCCCAGGGAAGTGGTTGAGTCACCATCCCTGGAGGCATTTAAACGACATGTGGTTGTAGCACTTGGGGATATGATCTAGTGGTGAACTTGGCAGGTTAACATCTGGAGTCTATGACCTTTTTCCAAACTAAAGGTTTTTTCCAAACTAAACAATTCTATGATTTTTAAATTAATTAAAAGTAAAATTCTCCACATTTGCTATTTATTCATTCTTGTTTATTTCTAATGCCTTTGGTTGGTGACTGACTGGATTGGCAATAGCCTTGCTTTAAAGTGTAGATCTTATGTACTTCATTCCAAAGTGCTAAATTATCACTGCTTGGTTTCTTTTCAGATTCCTGGGTTCATGCCATTTAAGAATGTAAACACCGAGCAGACATGATGTAAACATGCAAGGATTTTAGTCAACACACTGTTTGGGATTCCTCCCACATTAGCAAGGACAGCACAGACAACTACCGGCTCCAGGTGTTTAGATCTTTTAAAATCTGTAACACTTATGCAGGAAAACTATGTTTCTCTTTAAATAAACATTTTCTATTAGAGCTTTCTTACCCAGACTTGCATAGCACATTTATTTCCCTGGGTCATTTTCCATTTTACAGCAAATAGATTATAGACAGAGCATAGCAATCTGACAGCAGCTTTTCCCTCCATCGATAGCATTTCTATTTAAAGATGAGGATTCAAAATCAGTATTGAAGGCACATGCTCTCTCTTCTAAGGGGAGTCAGTGTACCTGCACATAATTCATCCCTTCTGTTTAGTAAGGCCAAGTTTAAAATTCAAGGAAGACCTGGCCCTAAGTCTTTTCATTTAAATGTCTATTGCTCTGCAGGTGTGAGTCCATATCTTCACTTAAAGGCAGCTCTACTCTCTGACCGTATTACTTGTCTACAGGAATGCTGTTAGCACCAGCACTGTTGGTTTAACTGGTATCCAAGGAGAGGGTCACCCCCACTGTACCTTGAGAATACAAGGATCTTCCATGAAATTGTTGAGCTTGAGTCATCAAAAATCTAACAAAAGTAGACTAAAAAAGGACTCACATAAAGATTCTGCCTCCATGGAGTTTTCTTGAGCCCTAGATATTCCTGGAAGGCAAAGATGGTTTTGTTGCTATCGAACTTCTTTTGCCTCTCTTCTCTTTTCCACTTTCTTATTCTCCTACTTTGTCCTTGTGTTCTCTGTTAAAAAAAAAAAAAAAAAAAAAGCTCAATTAAACTGGTTAACAGGTATGGCCACATAGATAACAGTATTACAACAAATTAGTCAAGCAGGAGCTGGTATCAAAACCAGAAAGTGAAGGAAACTTTCTCTTCTTATGAGAAAGTAAATTTTCATCCAATGAAATTAAAGAAAGAATATATGAATCCCAAAATGCTACCATCACACCTGGCTAATGCTATTAGGCAGTTTACTGCTGCTTCTCATTGTGAGAATACAGAAACCTGCTACAGTTACTAAGTTGTGAAATGGAGACTTACCATAAAATACATATAAAGTGCAATTACTATCATAAAATATTGTGGAGTGAAATCTAATTTCTCTAATAAAACTTCTTATTCTGCTTCCTGACATTCTTGACTGATTGATTTAAACAATGCAGCCTTCACACGATTTTAAGAGATTAAGCTCAAACAAATAGCCTGGCAGAGCCACGATCCATGACCTTCAGTACCTGCCACGGGCCCTCATGGATGATTTCTGATGAATACAGCCCAGAGTAAATACACTCTTGTAGATTGCTTGTTCCTGTGATCATAATTATAGGCACACTGTCTTTCAAGGGTTAATTACTGTGTAACTTGCAGGTTTTTTGCTTTTATAATATAGTTAGCTTGGAAGCATATACAAATATAATAGTGACATTGTGATCACAGGGACATTGAAGAGCCATGTGATTCTATGTCCAAAAGTAGGCAGAACTTTCACAAAAAAATACTGTCCTTGAGGCAGACATCTGTATCTAATTATAAGGTTAAATGTTTGGGCTATGAAGGTAGAGGACCACCCCTGCTCTTAATAACCTACTTATTTGTTTTAAGTATTTGTAAAAGAAAATATCACAATAGCAGCAAGTGGAACTTGTACCTAATTTAAAATAAAAAAATTAAAACAGAATTTTCAAGTCCTATTAGGCATTTTAATGAGCTCTTACTGGATTCTTTTACTGTTTCCTCCATCTCATTTTAAAGAAATAGAATTCCCTTGGAAATTTTAATTTTAAAGATAGAAATAGAATTCGAATTGATTTTTCTTCCTTTGCTCATCACCTAACAAACAGGTATCTAAACCCAGCTACCAAGACCCTGCATAAAACTGTCTGGTGCTTTATCTTTAAAAGGCAAAGTTTTTAGAAACTGGTCTGCCAGATATCAGAAAACTCACTTTTTGTAAACTTAGCTGCCTAATTACAGCTGTAGACTAAAAGAAAACGTTGTTGGTATCTTTTTATTAACTTGGGTACGTATAAACCAGTTAATTTCTAACCCCATGGCACCTTTTCTTTTCACCAGAGGATCAGGAAACAACTGGTCCCCTTTATGACACTAATTCTGTACCACATGGCAGTACTGACTTCAGGGGAACAACTCTTAATTCACAGAACTCTCTGGAGACAAAGAGTGTAATTAGAGGCCTTAAAATTATTAGAAGTGGGAGAGTAATACGAGCCTTAAAGTAGCTGTTTTTCTGCATTGAAATGTTTTAGTAGCAGTAGGTTGCAGGGAAGCCTATTGTCATGTGTTGCCTGGTTTAGGCATTATTCTGGTTAAAATGCATATTTGCTGGGGATTTTGTTAGTAGGGAAGTATAAGTTACTAATATATATATAAAAAGCAGGATAGTGTTTAATAAAAAGAATGAGAAAAAATTGATATCAAGAAAATCAAGTAAATACCTCCCATTTAAAAATGAACACAGCCTGCAAAATGTTTCATGAACGCAAGCTGAAACAGTGCCTATTAGAACCTGACTGAAGCGTCAGCCTGTGGGAAGAGGGGGAGAGGAGGGATACTTGTTTGTGATAAGTTAAGAGTTCTGGAGAGATTTATAATAGGTTAAGACTCCCTGAAAAAAGTACATCTTTCCCCTTCTTTTATAAAACTCCAAGCCCTATAATTTTCTTTGGTTTTACTGAATCACTCTCACAGTAATTTGCCTAATAGAAACAAAGGAAAAAGAATCATCCTTAAAGACTGAATCCCTTGCTACCTTTCAGTAATTTCCTGCTGTTGAAGAATATCCCAAATGTACACATCTGAATCCCAGCTATCCAATCAAACATTGAAAACATAGCAACTGTACAGAGACATTATTGCATGGAGAGCAAAACTAAGGTAAAATAAATTGGCTAGTAGTTGTAAATGACAGCAGATGTTAAAAATGTCTTGTAATCACTAAACACAGAAATTATTGACAATTTATTATTTATCCAGAAATATAAAAGTTTTAAAACTAAATAAAGTGTAAAATACAATTATTGACATATTTTATTATATATAATGCCAGACAATTTTAATTCTATATATTTTTAGGCAAAAATAATTATTATTTCCCCCCCTAATCTAACTTCCTTTCTTGTTCTCAAATAAGCTAATTTGGCTTGAACTAGATGTGCTATTAAGCAGTGGTTGTCACATATCACTATAAGTGATATGTGACAACCTTCCTGGGGTATTTTCACACAGGAAAAGCAGATGGCATTATAGCCAGGGCTCTGCTACCATATTATAATATGCCATGATCTGTCTCAAGTGTGAGCTGTTTCGGAAGGATTTCAGTGCTCTATAGATTATTAAATTCACAAATTGATAAAGTGTTCCAAGACCCACAGCTGTCCATGTTCTTGTGGGTTAAAAATAAATGCAATATTTTTGGCTTATCAGGTATGTTCTACCTACTGATACCTACTGGCTTGTCTGAAATTCACCCATGAATGTGTGTGTGTTCAAGCAGCGGGAGATGTAATTCTATTGATATAAAACAGAATATTGGTAATTCCTGTATTTCTTTTCCTTTTCCTTTTTCACTTTCAGGAATTCTTTCTGGCAGTAAAATGTTCACCAAGAAGATCAACGGGAAAGACTAAAACATACAAAACAGAGTCCTGAGGTTACTCATGTCTAAAGCAAATGACACAAATGGGACACCCGTCCCAGAATCTTCTGGATGACAAAACATGGATCCCAAGTTAGTTCATGAGAACTGAGATGAATAAATTGTTCTCTTATGACTATTTAGTCTTTTGAACATGGCTACACCAATCCAAATTATTCTGACATGCACACTTTGGCTATTGCTTGTCCACACACCCGTCTCCTTTGAGCGCTGGCTGGTGCACCTGCCTTCACTACTTCTCATGGAAACTGAACTAGAACTAAGTTAGTTTATGGTCCTTTTTCAGAATTTATCAAGAGCAGGGCATATTTTTTTTCACTCTTAGATGGGGAAGGCCAAGTAAAGCTATAGAAAGCATACAGTTTTCAATTATTCCAGGTAATAAGATCTGCCTAACACTTGTCATCTGCACGACGATTCTACTACTCCCCATCAGATTACATTTCATATACTAACATTTAAACAAAATTAAATCAAACCCATTGTGTCTTTACCTATATAGCAGTTATTCAAATTACCCTACTCACTTGACTACTGAAAAGGCAAATATGTCAGTGCTGACGATAGAGACACAATAAAGAGGAAGAGGGAAATCTGGTAACCAAGCAATGCAGTCATGAGCTTCCATCCATGAGAAGGATCAGCAAAGTTCCTGTGCTATGCCAGCACAGGAGAGCAGTGGAAGAAATAACTGTCTTATCCCTGAACGTAAAGAAAGAATTATGGAACTGGAAGTACTTTACGGCAGATTAACAAATATTGCTAAAAGACATTGAACTCTCATGAGAGAAAAGTAGTGCTGATGCAAAGGAGCTGTGAGAGCTGGGAGAAATGTCGCTTCTGTCTAGATAGTTAAGAAATAAGAACAAGGGGTACAAGCAAGTACTCTGGATTTGTATTTAATATTTAGTCTGAAAAGGTTTCACATATCACAGACAAGTACCCTGCTAGCATACATGTGTATGACAGCCTTTTAAAATGTAAATCAATTATGTATCACTTATGGAACATCTCAAGCCTAGGGAATGCTATTCATACCATTGATGATTTCAGCTAATGGTAGAAATGGAACCACATGCTTCAGGGAGCCATATGAGGCCAGCACATAGATATTAGAGAGAGAAGGAAGAGGTGGCATAACTAAAACCTCATCTGCACATTCTGGATAACCAGAAACCAAGTCTCAGTATATCTGAAAATATCAAACATACCATCATGGAATCATATGACAATACAGTTGTGAACAGCCTCAGAAGGTGTAATTTCCTGCCCAAAACAGTGTCAGGGAAACTGTGAGACCTGGTGGTTTAGGGGTTTATCCAGCTCAGTCTTGAGAATGTCCAAGGAAGGGGAATGCATTGCTTCTTTGGGCAATCATCATGACTGTGTGAGATTAGCAGAGAAAGGACTATTGAAGCACTAAACGGGATTAAATTTTTGTCCCAAACTGAAGATGTATTTGGTACCCCTTAGCCTCAAAGGATGTATAGCCCTAGACTGGGATACTTTACAAGGTCTGAAAATTGATATTCACTTTCAGGTGAACCACAGCAGTCTTGAGTTTTCAGGTGCCAGTACAATGAAATCAGTATTTGAGATTATCACAAATTCTCCCTTGGAACAGTCCTCTGATTTGGAATGTTCACTTCCCATAACGTCAGTATTTCCTGGGGAAAAAAATCATATTTTCCTGAGAAAAATTAAAATGCCTTTAGGAAATATTTTCTCTCAATATTCAATATGATTTCATGAATTTGTTTTTTTCATGATAAATTGGAATAAAAACAAGGCCTATGTTTTCAGCAAGTACAGTTCTGTGTCTGAATCTGCCCAGGGATCTGTCAGGATGTGGAAGTCTGGAGGCAAGTTTGGATACGAAGTCATCTGAATCATGCATTATTATCCTAACCTGACACAAAACCATGGTGATTTTTAAAATCCTGGATGTGCTTTCTTTCCAGCTAGTGACAGAGCATATGAGGAAAATGAGTAAATGAATATTTACCTAGCTCAAATTGCATAAAAATTAATGTCTGTCTATATTGATTGTTTTTCAAGAGTTCTGAAACCAGACTTTCAAAATCACCTGACTAGCCTGATTACTGAGCTAAAGGACAGTTTCTGAGGGATTGCTTTGGGTGCTACAGCATGTACAGAGGAACTCCTCTTTCAAAAAGCCTATCTGGATAGTTTGGCTGTTATACTGTGAAAAAAAGTATAAAGTATAAAAATAGTTAAAATTATCATAATCATCAACAGAATTAATAACTCTACTGTGATCTAACATACACTTGTCAAATAACAAAGAATGATAAAAAGAAAAATGGAAAATAAATGAATGTGTTATAATGAGATAATCTTGCTATTTCTGCATATATATTTCTGTATAGCAGTGCTGTTATTACTCTTTACTGGCAGAAAAGTTGACCTTCATCCGAAATTATTATTCATTCTGCCGAACAAATTGAACTGTATGGAAGACAAGTGCTAGAAAAACTAGACTGAAAATATACATCTTATTTGTATTGCAATCAAATAGGCATAATGGCAGAGATGGGAAATACAGGAGAGATTATTTAAATAAATTCTGTCTTAGGCAGCAGAAGACTTTCACAAAACAACACATGTCATTCGATTATCTCTCTCTGTCATCACAGATCATGAGCAAGACTCTCACTTGCCAAAGACCTGCCGTTCATATTGGCTTCAGTAGGGTTATTGAATACAGTATTTAGCACTGATGAAAAATCTCCCCATTAATTTGCAGCTGTATCAATATAACCCTGGAGATGTTAGCTCCAGACAGGCATCTGGGTTTAGAAATGTAGCCTGTATTACATGTACTTTAGCTGCACAGACAGCAGATCAGCTGACTACCTTTGTAGAGGAAAATGCTGTTTCAGGATATGGGTATCTCTTCAAATGAAATAGACAAATGCCAGTTTTTTTCATATAATTAGACATGATCTCACACTATGATATTATGAAAGAAGAGTGGAAACATTGAAAAAGAAATATGTGAACTGGATATTTGCAGATTATTTTTGACAGCAATGTGAACAAAAGCACTGGTAAGTACAGTGTCAGGAAGAATTAGTCTATACCATTCTGGACTCTACGCAGTTACAGAGAAATATTATTACTGTGAGAATAAGACTGAAAAAATAAATGTGGAAAAATACAGTTGTAGGGAAAAAATATACATGCCAGGTGGAGAAAGCTTCGCCTACAGAACTGAGTGTTAGAATATGCTAATAATAATATCGTTAATGACTAAGTGAGCACAGCGTAGAAACTGCAGTTACCTTATTTAGATGAAGTGACTGTGTAAAATATGTTAACAGAATGAAGAAGGAGCAAAGGTATGGAACACTAAAAATGAAAAACCAAACTCTGATTGCAGGGGCTTTCTAATTAACATAGAAACAAAATAGACTACTACTGAGATATTTAGGAAAAATAAATTCACCTTCATCAAGACTGTATGGAACCACTGACACTAAAGCCTCATACTGTTTTGGTGGGGTTTATTTCTTATGAGTGAAATAGGAATTTATTTGCTATGCTGTGTTCTGGGACACATATCCAAATTTCTCAACCTTACTGCACTCTGAGGTCTACAAGGTCTTTGGGAATATATAACAAACATCCTTAGGAACAGCAAAAACATTCTCAAGCTGGAATAAACATCTGAAACTGTATTTAGAGTTGATGGAAGTCATTTCTTCCTCCTAAACTGTTTGAATTTATATTAAATTTTGGCACATGTTATAATTTTTGACCAGTTTCAGGTCAGTTTCTGGTTAGTTTCTGGTCCAGAAACTAGTATACTAGTTAGTATATAGTTAGTATACTTCCATCTCCCTGTTTCCTCTATCCCTCCACCTTTGAGGCTGAAAAACACAAATAACTGATTATAACTAGTAGATATAATAGTAGTATTGATAGTAGTCAAGCAGTGAAGACAGAAATCTGAAACCAATGGGAAACATGAGACAAAGGGCAAAAGGGAACAAAATTTATCCAAAATCATAACATAGCAGCTCAGCCCAAGGAAAGGGAACAAAACAAACCCCATATTTATCTATTAAAATATTTTTTTTAATCTGCTTAGATTATTTGTATTACCAGGACACCAGTGTCCAAAAGGAACCACTTACATGCTTCAAAACTGTATTTTATTGATCTTAAAGTTTATCCAAGCTGGAAATAAATTTATATATGATTACTGATTGAAAGCACATCCAATCTGATATTGTCCAAAGGAGATAAAAGGTCTCACTGCTTGGTCACTATCAGGAAAAGTGCTACCATGAACCAAGTTCAGAGCAGCTGCTGTCCTTTTTCGCCCCTACAGCTGCTCAGCAATGTCTCATTGCCAGATGCTTCAGGGCAGAGGAAAGGAAAAGAGGAGTTCTGGCTAGCTACTGCTTGCTAAACTATCAGCATATGGAAACATTACTCAAGCAGGAATATCCAAGCTCCTATACCCTGATCTGAGGAAAAAAGCTTGAAGAGTAGAAATAATCTTCTTCATCTTGTGACCTCTCTGAAGTTAATCCCTCCAGCAGAGCGGGGCATCTACAAAACTGGTTGGGAACAGTTAATTTCATTTTGTGAAAGATTTTGATATCGCCCATTTTTACTTATTATTGCTAAGAAATGAAACTGTTTGAAATTTGTGAAAGAAAACTATGCCAGCACAGAATGTGCTGGGGCTACTCACTCTGACAGTCCTGGTTTTGGGCTACCTTTCCCTGAGGATATATGGCCCAGAACCCTGCTGCAACTAACTAGGAGGAACTTCAGGCAAAACCAGAAACCTTGTAACCTCAGGAAGGTCTAGGCCATTGCTGTACTTTTCATTGGCATCAGGGTGAGAGACGGAAATCACCATAAATCTGCTCCAAATGCAAGGTGCAGTCTTTTATTATTATTAATAAAAACACATTCAGAACATGAAGATATAGAAGAAGGAATTCTAACCACAGTTTATTCAAGTGAGAAGCTAAGAAAAGGAATGAGCCTCACCTGACAGAAGGCAGTCCTAACACCTAATACTTGACCACACTGTGGAAAAGGCAATGGGAATTAGAGTATAAAGATAATTAATTTTAGAAATTGATCTAGTTCAATTAGTAACTTACAGACAATAACTTAATTTTTTCATGCTTTAGCAATGAATTTTTTCCCTTTCCCAGCTCATTTGTTATTTTCCAGGCATACACTTCTGAAGAGATTAAAACTCAAGATTTGTGATATAATAATAAGCATGATAGTTCTTACATGAATTTGCATGAAGTAGTATTATAAAATATCATACATGAATTTATGTTATGATGGAAGACAGATTATGGAGAATGCATATATTCATCTTCAAGTACATTTCCCATGGTACAGAATTACTCACAAATATATGGAGCAGGGTACTCGTTTTGTATACCATTAAAATTCTTCTATATATAGTGGGAGGAAACAAATAAATTAATAGAAGTATGTTTCATGTCTTGCCTAATTACAATCAACGTTCTTTCTGGACTGACAGCTGTCAGAATCAGAGTCATAGCACCGTAATCCAGCCAGAAAACCTTGAAGAGGAGCAGCACATGCTGGGGTCACTCCTGATGCTCTAAATTGGCCAGAGAAGGTCAGCACAGAGTAGTCTGAAGCACCCATTCCAGGACAAGAACCCAGGGAAACACATTGCACATATAAATGCTGTAAACCCCCAAGGCAAGAGCCTACACCAAAACTGTGGCTTAATATGAGGGAATGAAGCCCTGTGGCGAGACAGAGAGATATTGAAAGAGTCTCTCAGAGGAAGAAGTGCAAGTCTCATTGTTTGAATAATTTAAATCCTAAATGAATAATACAAATGCAAATATACCTAAAGGGAATGATCTGCTGGCAGGGCATTGAGTAGATGGATATATTGATGGTTTTTGTAATTCTCTTTTCATACCTGTACCTGCTAATTTCAAAGTGATCCCATGCCATGAGGTTCTGAATCCCTAGACATTCTAATATAGCACATAATAATAGCAATGGATACTGTAGAATAACTAACAACTTCTTGTGAATCCTTACAGAAAAAGTTAAGTTGCTTGCTGTCATACTGTTTTCCCATGTGATGTTACCTCTATTAGACTAGGAAATTTTGCTCACAGAAGTTCTGCTCTTATGGATTTTGCATTTATAATTCATATTCTTGTCATCAAATTCCTGTCTCTCAGAGTGAATTACATGTAAAATATACATTGAATGAAATACAAAATATAATTTTTTTTATTACTGATTAAACTAGCTGTAAAATTAAACAGAATTTTTAAATCACTTTTTAGATTGTAATTTTGTGCAGACACTTCTTTTGTCATCCTAAAAACCTGATAGTCTTTCTCCCATGTAGGTATCTGAAGTCCTGAATACTAATAAGACCCATATGCAGACACAATGATGATGTATGCCTTAAGGCCAAATACAATAATTGCCTCTGTGTAATTTCATTGACATCAGGGGTCTTGCCTGGAATAGGAGCCTTTTTTTCTAGATAGAAAAAGTGAAACACAAAATAACCATAATCAGACCTAATTCAAGGTGAATTTTGTAACACCAATAATGAAGCATTCCCATTTTTCTATGTAGGTAGCTGTGTAGACCATGTGGCTTTAGGATTAAGAATGACGTGGTGTCCTGGGGCATCAGCACAGTGCAAGACAAAGACTGCTTGAAGGAGCCAGCTGTGGCAGCAGCAATTGCCACCACACTCACCCAGTGCCTTTCTCAGTAGCATCGACAGAGGTTTGCTATTTGGATGCTCACGATGTTCAAGCAGCTGATTTCTATCTTCTCTAACGGAAGTAATTTGGCAGTCTGTTGACCCAGGCAACTGCATACTTTTCCTATGCCTAAAGTGCAGACAGTCATAATCTAAATGATGATCATTATTATTGTGAAGGATTAAAACAGAATCTAGAGCTATAACTTGAAATTCTGGAAAGACATTAAAGAGTAAAGAGACAAGAAAGCAAGACTGATAAAAACTAAAGTTGATTATAAGAGGCATCAACCTGTTGGGGAGTCACAAACGCCATCTTAGCGAAATGGGATTCAAAATAAAGTTTCAGTATTTCTCTAGACAGATCTGAAGACAATTCCAGCCTTATTTAAAATAGTGAGAATATATAACATAGATGGATGAATAAATTACAGGGGCATGCAGGATATACACGGTAAAAGCAACATAAATATCCTATGCTAGCTGGACAATGGCAGGACAGAGAAAGAAAGAAAAAGAAAAAGAAAAAGAAAAAGAAAAAGAAAAAGAAAAAGAAAAAGAAAAAGAAAAAGAAAAAGAAAAAGAAAAAGAAAAAGAAAAAGAAAAAGAAAAAGAAAAGAGAAAAAACCGAAGAACTATCAAGAATTAACTGTATTTTGCTCCAGTACAGAAAGTGTTTACTCAAATAGGAATGCACTTATAAACTTCTGTGTACAGGAGGGCAAATACAGGACTTTGAAAAGTCAAATATGATAAGAATTGTGGACTAAATCTGTGTCCCCTTTTTTTCCCCCACCAAAAATATGATGGGAAATACAATTAGAGCCATTTCTCCAGAGCTATCTTTTCCTGACAATACCAGGTTTAATTGCTAACTGCCAAGATGTTGAAACAGATCAGTAACACATCTTTAGGCATATACTCTTCTAAATTCTCTTAAGGAACTTGAGAAGGAAGTAGTTAAAAGTGAAAACCTTGTAACCACTATTTCAAAATCAGCTGCTCTCCTTGAGGCCGGGAAATGCCATATATAGTTCTGCTGAGGAGCAGCAGCGCTCACTGGGGAGCGATCCTTGGGCTGTGGCGAGGCTGGTGCCACAAAGGGCCAATGCCACAAGGGGGCAGAGGACACGGGATCGGCCACGCCGGATGGATTTGCGCTCCGGAGACACCCTCCCTCGGTATTTTGGTCTCTTGCAAAGTTAGCAACTGTACAACTTCATAGATAAAACATATATCTCTGTGGCATTCTCCATTTCTTTAATCACACTGGAGACGCATATTTATAATGAATTCAAACTTTTCCACTTGCGTGCATATTTTCCCAATCAAATGCAAATTCTTCCACATTATTTTTCTCTGTGCTTGTTGTTAGCTGTCCAATTTTAATATATTTTCCTCTCACACTTCTCTCGCTATTGGCTTGCTACAGAAAATTATCAAGCAATATGCACAATTAAGCACTCCAAGAGCAATAGATCATCTACACAACTGCAGGAGTGTAAATCACCGCAATGAAAGATTTTCTGATGTCACCTATTGCTCCTGTAGTTATTACAACCCATAATTCTTGTGAATTCATCCCCTGCTAAAAACCACATCTCAGATCTTGTCTTTCAGCAGCAGTTATCTTGCTTTGACTGGGGTTATCTTGATCAGTTCTAAACCAACCAACCAAGATGGATAAAAAGCGGGGGGGGAAGAGGACTCTAACACATATTCACATGATCAACATCAAAGTTCAAGCTACCATAGGGAGGCAGAACAAAAAGGGTTCTCCAGAGTCATGGAGTTAAGGTGCCTTCAGTTTTCAGGCAAGCATAATGTGCCTCTCAAATTTAACATGAAAAGATGGGGCTTCAGCGAAATTTGAATTCTTAAAAAAGTATTTTTATATTTTAATTTTTTTTTGTTTTCTTTCCAGACAGGCATTCAAAGCACTGGTCTCTGGACTCTACTGGCCTGCAGTTGATCTAGTTTGCTACTAAGTGTTGAATGCTAGAAGCAAACACTGATTGTTCAGTAAAGGTCACAGTTTTATTGTGATTATTTCTATTGCTGTTATGGAAGTATCAAAGTGACATTTTTAATGTAAACATGAGAATGATGTCACTGCTGGCCATTATGACTTGACTAGATACTAGATGTTATAGAAAGTGTTAAAATAAATATGGCCCTCTTCACTCTTTCTACTACTGTCTTTGGGAAATTGAGTACATTTTCAGAGAAATAAATGATCTTCATTAAGACAAAGAGCAATAAGAGAAAAAGTCAACTTGAAGACTCATCGACTGTCCAAAGGCAAATTATTTAAAAATATTTTAAGAGATTTTTTCTTTAGTGTTTATCATAACCAAAAAAAATTATTTCTCCAAATATTATTACAAAGAAATACATGGCTGTTTTTCCTTTGATTCATACCTCTGAATATAGAGATTTAAACATTCGCTTCTGTAAATAAGCAACGCTCACTTCCTAAAATGGATTATATATCTGATTACATATCATTTAATGTAGCTGAGGCTTTGTAATTAGTATACAGTTATTAGTATACGAAGCCATCTAAATTCAGTTTATGTATATATAAATTATATTTTCAGACATCATTCACAGTTATGTAAATCCAGGATGATTCCACTGAGATTAAATTAAATTAGTCCAGAAATGCACCTTCATACTCAATAGACTGTGCCCTACCTCTGATAAATATAGAGGATGACACACGGTAACAATGAAACAAAGGCCACACCTGAGAAAAGCTCACGGGAATAAGGAAACACCTGTTTGCGCCGTGGAAGAACAGGTGGGAAGCGGTGGTTTGCCAGCTCAATATCCTGTACTTGTGATTACAAAGACCGGTGTTCAGGTGCCTCTCTTTTTTTGCCCTATGAGTTTATTAAGAAGCCGCCGGTGCTTTGCACTACCCTAGAGATGCCTTTCCAGCATCGCATGGCTGCCCCCGGCTCCCTCCCCGTGTAACCTCGCCGAGCGGTGCTGAACGCACACCGTTCTGCCTGCTGGGTAGTGCAGGAAGCCTTAATTACAGCCTGAAAATAATACCCGCTTCCCCCGGGAGCCTCCCCAGCTACTCCTGTGGGATGGGAGAAGCCGAGAGGAGCCAGGTGGGGGGAGGCTGGCGCTCCCCGGGCCCGAGCGCGGGCAGCGGCGCCTCCGTGCGCGCCGGCNCCCGGGGCGGAGCGCGGTCCCGGGCAGCGGCTCAGCGACGGGGCGGCCTCGGCACCCGCTCGGTGCCACCGAGGGCCGGGCAAGGGCTCCCTGCCGAGCTCAGCCCCCGCACCCGCGGGATCCGGCGCGCCCTCCGTGCTGCTCACTCGGCCTCGAGCGGAGGCTGGCACCTGCTCGGCAACCGGGGGCCAGCGTTCGGTACCGGGGGAATCCCCCTTCCTCCCAGGAGGGGGTCGTGTGGCGAGGGGAAGCCCTCGCCTGGGTCACACTGCGGTAGGAGGGGGCAATCCCTTCCACCCGGGAGAGGAAGGATGCCGAGGGCTCCGGTGGTCCCTTCCCCCGCTCCCCCGTCGCTCAACATCGACCCCAACTCGCGCCGCCCCCCGCCCCAGACGGGGCGTGTACCAACTTCCCTCCCTCCCCCGGCCCTGCCAGCGCCTGGGGCTCCCCGGCGGGCCACGCTCAGGGGCCGTGAAGGGGCTGGCGGTGCCGGGAGGGCGGGGACACCGGGGCTACCGGAGGTGGCGGGGCCCCCCCGCCGCCAGCGCCCTCGGTGCCCGCTGACCCCTGCAGCCGGCGCGGCGGGGGATGTGGCACGTCGCGGTGCTGCTGGGGTGTAGCTCATTCCTGATGCCGCTGTTTGTCGCTGAGTTTTGAAGAGATTTATTGGCTGGCTCTTGCTAAACCACGCTTGAGTAATCCGAGCTGCTGCGCGCCGTGGTGAAGCCCGGAGGGGGGGAACGTCACTCCCTCTGGCAGCGGAGCAACATTAGTCTTCCAGCCCTGAAACCACCACTACAGCGTCGGAAACTGCTGGGTCACAGCCATTTGCTTTGGAAAATTGGCGATGTTTGGTGCTAGAGATCGATTACCCTTGTAATCTTTCCCCACCCGCCACCTCCTCCTGCTTACCCCACCCCTACCCGCCCCAGACAATAGCGTCCGAGCTCCTCCAGGAAAAAAAAAATAGAAAAGAAAGCAAGGAGAGAAAGAAAGAAAAAGAAAGAAACTGGGGGATGAATCTGACTCCAATAGGAAAAGCGTGTCTCTAGAAGTGGTGCTAATGGGAAGAGATTTCCGAGCTCCAGAGGACGATGATTTGTCACAAAGGGTAGCTGGCTCGGTGCTTTGGGCTGGAGCCGTGTAGGAGATCCTTGGAGAAGTCATTGTGCACAGAAAACCGAAGACTTGCACAAACATGCCTGTTCGCAGAGGTCATGTGGCACCACAAAATACATTTTTGGGTACAATCATACGAAAATTTGAAGGGCAAAGTAAGTTCTCGCTTTCTATCTATTTTGCTATAGTAGTTTTATTCTGCTTGTGACTAAATGGACAGCAGCTCCAGACTATTTTTAAGTTTGTAGCTAGCAAAGAAAACCCCGGAGGTAAGGAGGGGATCCCTGGCAGAAGTAGCAATGTTTTTGATCTAGANGGGGTTGGGGCTATTTTCCCACACTATTTCAAGGAATAGTTTTTATCATTGACTGTATCCATATTATATAGCTATAGGAGTTTTATCTCTTACTTTCTTCTGAACCAGTGAGATGGCTCTAAAGGCAGAATGTAGGATCTTGCTGTCTGTGCAATATCTAAAAAATAAGCTAGATTTATTATGATGATGATTGTTAATGCTATTAATTATCATTGCCTTTTCAAATTAAAGCAGAACTTCATACTTTGATTTAGAGGAAACAGAAAATATGCAGAAGAGTTATTAAAGAGGAAATACTCTCTTACCTTGTTGTCATGACTGCATTTTAATATAGCTGTCAAATTTCTCTCTTTTGTTCATGTAAGTCTAAAATATCTATCAAACCGGTGCAAATGCGTCCTCAGGGAGAGACTGTGAGATCTTTTCCAATGCAGCAGTTTACTGCCAGTCGAGGAGGCTGAAGCTGAGGTGTTTTTTCCTGGCCAGAATTCTGGTTTCCTATTAGATGTAAGAAGGAACACTTGATGCTTAAAATGAATTTCATTTAGAAGCAGTAGTTTGATATATGTACATTGATTTAAATATTTAGCATAATTTTAGTATCAGCCTGGTGCAAACCCTTACAGCTAATTCCAGTTCATACACTTCCTTATACTTAAACCCATATTAGCATTTTTAATATTTATATTATTTGAGAAAAAAATAAAGACGGCGCTAGTCCTAATTTATCTATATGCTAAGTCAGTGTTGCTACTCAAAGTTTTTATGTAGTGGAGTGTATATTTTTTGATGGTAATAAAGCAGTAGCTACTAAATAGGCAAGTGATAGTGAAAGTTCGGAATGATTGAAAGAGCAGAAAAAGTAAGAATGAAATCTCCAAATGTCACTGTTTGTTCAAAGACAGACCATATTTAAAATTTTGAAGACTTGCACTGTTTACATGTAAGAAATCTTCTATAAAGTAAAGAATCTCCTAGTGTATTTAGTAAAAATTAATGTTATTAGCAGTAAGTGTATCAAAATTGCACATTTTTAATTACAGTGAGAATAGCGTGTTGTAAAGGTAAACCGAAACAAACTAATAAGAGTTCAAAACTTTTGAACCTTTCTTTGAGATGAGAGTTTGGGAAAGGAGGATGGACAGAAGCACAGAAGTTCAGTGAAATGTGCAAAATGTTTCCAACATAACAATCATTTCATGTACCCCCTTTTTTTGTTTCTAGGAATTTTTTTTCTTCCATTATTTTCTAGATAAATTTGTTAAAATACTGACTATAAATTTCGTGTCATTCACGTCAACGAAAATCCTTACAGAGTAGATTGAGATGATTGGACCTTACACCAGGAAGCCCTTCACTTGAGTAGAACCCCCTTCCAGAGGCTTTTCTTCTCCCTAAAAGAAGCTGCTAACTTTTCAAGGACTTTCCGGGAGTTGCGACTGACAGGATGGTGCTCATCACTTGGGCTTCAGTGAAGCCCGAAACAGACAAAACTTTGAAGTCAAAAAGAGATTTACAGAGACTTGCATACTGTGGTTTTATTTCCTTAAGAAACAACTATATTCATCTTTAATGTATTCTAAATTAATTGAAGTTTCTTTAAAAGCTATGGATCAAGTTATCTTCATTAAATGACTGAAAATCTCTGTATTTCAGGCATTCTCATGAAAAGAAGGGTTGTTCAGCATTCATCCCTGCAATTGACCCTATAAGAAGTGTTGAAAGAGTACTAAAAAATGCATCACTTTCTTTTATTGCAGATAAAAAATTCATCATTGCTAATGCTAGAGTGCAGAATTGTGCTATCATCTACTGCAATGATGGGTTCTGTGAGATGACTGGGTTCTCCAGGCCAGATGTCATGCAGAAACCTTGCACCTGTGATTTTCTTCATGGGCCAGAGACCAAAAGACATCATATTGCCCAAATTGCTCAAGCCCTGCTGGGGTCAGAGGAGAGGAAAGTAGAAGTCACCTATTATCACAAAGATGGTAATGTCTGGTTTTATTTTCAAAATTTTTTGTGAGCAAGGAGAGCAGTTGATTGGTTATATAAATATTACAAAGAAGTGCATATGTTGTGCTGGCCAGCCCCTTTGCTGGAGGTGTTGTAATTTCTCTGAAGTCCATTGAAATCCATTTGTGTGTATCAGTAAGGGAATCTGCCTTGAGAGTAGTGGGTGTATGGAGTATATCACTGTACACTCACTCTACCAGCTGAATGAAGCCAGCACAGTGTTTGCAACTCTGGAATAGAAGTTCTCCTCTTGGTTGGTTTAAAGAAGATGTAAATCACTTAAAGTAATCAGCATAGAGGAGCCATAACTTGATTTAAATGCAGTGTTTTACCACAAAGTTAAAAGTAGAAAAAAATGGCCTATCACAAAAGGAAAGGACAAGTCTTTTTTAGAGCTGAGATATTGTGAAATACCTGCAATTGAATTACCAGTATTGTCCTAGTATTGCCAGAGTCAAAATTCAGAGTTGCCTAGACTGTGAACAGTTTCCCTGTTATTCAGTAAAAACTCAATACATGCAGAATGGCTGAATCTGCTGATTCTTTTTTCCTATTAAGACCACAGAATGAATAAATGTATTTGCAGATTTAAAAATGCATATGCATGAGAAGTAATTATGATATATAATAGTTATATGTAGTGTTTTGTTGTTGGTTGGTTTTGGTTTTTTTTTTTTTAATTATCCAGAGTTATTTACAGAAATACCCATCTTTCAAATGAATTCAAGTAATTGATAATTGTGGTGTACCTTATTTTGTCTCTTGCTGGGTACACTCTTGGGAGAAGGAAAAGGAAATTCATATTCAAATGCTGAGCTTAAATTAGTTCTGGAGAAGTGCCAGTGTGTTGTTTACATCAGTTTTAGAATCACATGCAATGTGCTCTCTCATTTTAAAGTCACAGAGTTAATCCTGTTCTCAATAATTCTGTTGTCATCTTGGAGTGACTTAAGTAATATTATTTTTAGCTTAGGTTAGTATAATTCAGATAGGACTCAGGCCAACCATTCTACCCACGCTACCAATATTTAAGCATAACTCTTCGTAGCAGATTCTCAGTAGAGTCCTTTATTCTTAGATCTGGTTTGGTGGTCTGGAGCAGATTTTGGTCAAGAGTTGTTGTAGCTGTGCCTTGGATGTAGATTTCTCAGGAGACCTGACACTGTGTGTCTTTTACACATCTACCCTGCGTTTGTGTTAACTTGGCATGTGTTAAAAATAATATTGCAAAAGGAGAATGTCATTGCTAACTTTCACAGCCATCAGCCTGGAGCACTGTTTTGAGATGTGGTAGTTTAAAAGTCCTAAAGTCTCCCAAAACATCAGGAGGGAGGGAAAGGCATTTAAAAGTACTGCTTATCTATCAGTTACCAGAGAGAGAGAGAGAGATCCTTTTCTAGAATGCTGAATTCTGACATCATGCAACACAAACCAAAGTAATACAGGACAGTATCTTTCATAGTTTTGAATGCTGAGTTACAGATTATTCAATGTAAACAATCTTTCACATTAAGGGTTTTCGGTAACTTCACTTCTGTGAATAGTTTCTTTAGTTGCATCAATATTTTACTTGTCTGAATGTGAACAGGATTTGCCATGTGAACTGTCTGATCTGCTAAATTTAAACAAACACAGGTGAATCAGGCAAAAATTGTCAAAATACAAAATAGGTCTGACACTCAAATGCGTGGCTATCTGCCAGCTTGATTGTTTGTATGTATAGATTTTTTTGTTTGGTTCCACATAATGTTCAGTTTATTTTCAAAATGCGATAGAAAATCTGAAGTCTATGTGGTGTCATGAAATTGCAACTAATGTATGATGAATGTAATGAATGTTAGGAACCATATTCTAAAGTTATTCTAAATAACTCAGAAAGACATACCTCACTTTTCATCTTCACTTTTTCAAATTTTCAAATTTCATTTTTCAATACATAGCGTACATACATATAGCTATATATAACATAGTCTGTATATTATAGCAATACACAGAATAGTGATACCTAACAAGGACTTCCTCCAAGTTGTGGTACAAAGTAAATTTCAACAGTTTTCCAAAAATGTGAGATTCTAGTGCCTGGTTCGTGGCTTATTTTTCATGTGAGTAAGTATGAGACTTGAGGTCAATTTCAGCAATTTTCAATTTTAGAGGTGAATTCTAGCACAGTCAGAAATGTAACTTCCTCCATGTGAGTAACCCGAGTTACTCCAATGAACTATCCCCTGCTTAAAAGTTTGATTTGACACTTTATTTCATGGCAACCCATTGAATAATATTTAACTTAATACTAAGCATACGAAGGAGGAAGACACCTCAAGAAGGTGTGAATTGCTTGAGCTTCCACTGATAGGAGGTTCTGAAGACCATATTACACACTCTTGACTAAATGTCCAGTGAATTGCAAATAAAACCTTATTCCATATCACACTGTCATTTACTCTACATAAGCCACTGATTCTCTTAAAAATTATTTTAATATTTTGGAGTAAAGCAAATGTCAGTGGGATCACTTATAAAACTAACCTGTCATCAGAATTCCAGCAATGCAGATATCAGAAAGGGAATCACTCTATAAATAATGCTTTTTCTTTTTGATTCTAAATACCACCTCATATAATTTTAAAATGTCACACCTTTGAAGTTCAGCTTAAAAGAAAATTTTTGCTATAGAAAAATGGTATTTCACACATACATGGGAATTAGGATTCTGATGTTCTTTACTGATCTATAGTCCACTTTTCTAGATGAAAGTGCAAGATCTCGAGTTTTAAACATCTTGATGATGCAAGACTGAAAGCTGCTGTTTGGTCACTGCTTTAATCTTTTGGCCAAATTACACATTCAAAGAAGACTCAAAGAAGGATGGGAAAAATTTTTTGTACCAAGTTGATATTCAGAAAATGGCAATTGTTTGAATTTACACTTAAACATGACAGACAGAAGATAGAGTGGTCAAAGGAGAAAAAAATTCTATGCATTATGGTTTTATAAAGGAGTAACCTGGATGGAGCCTGTTTCCCTTTTCACCGTGCGGTGTGGGGAGGGTGCAGGGCAGCACTGAATGCTTGTGATAGCTTTGTGTAACTGTTTAGATGGCCCGGACTTGGGCACCCAGCATGACGTGGGCACCCAGCAGGCCCTGTCCCAACACCACCAGTGCTGTCTCCACAGCATTTTTTAACATTTGCAGCTAAAAGCCTTACTACATACTCTCAGAGTATTTCTATCAGAATAGGACTGTTAATATAGCTTACTTTTGGTTTTAATTTCTCCTAACTCTTTTTCCTTTTAGAAGGGTATCTACGCAATCCAAGCAAAGTTCTAGTCCTCTGTCCTGTTCAAGTAGTGCCACAGTAGGCAATTACATAGCTACCAAAAGAATTAATTACTGAGAAAAATGGTTAATGGGAACAGATGATGCCAAAACTAAATCTCCAAATTTAGGGGTTCTCATAGCACAAGTAGCTCCACAGTTGTCACTGGATGTACTCATGGGATTAAAGACACAGTAAATGTCTTTTTTAATGTAAATATTCCTTTTAAAAAAGAGAAATAGATAAACACACATAAGTCACAAGAACTGTTATTTTGAAACAGATTTTTTTCCAATGATTGCCCATCAGGCATTAGCATCTGCTTAATTAAAAAATTATACTCTGATATCAAAGCAGCAATATCATATATTCCTTACTATCTCACAATTTTTTTTCACTAATCTTACAGCTATATGATCTGAATTATACTTGAAGGCAAGATATTGTTTATACAGGATATCAGTTCTTATTTTAATACAGTTATTTATGGTGAAAATATTTGACAGCTCTTCCTTTGAGGACTCCATTTTGCAGTTTAAGTCATTATTGCATAAATCATTCTTGACAGATGTAAAATATTGCTTGAGGTGGTAAAGCTGTAAAACTTTTGAGATAGAAGTATAATTATTTTGGGATAGAGAATGGATATATAATAATCAGAAAGTATTGTACCATACAGAATACATTTTTACTTTTTACTGTATGCTTTGTGGGCAATAATGGGATATTTCTAAGATGGCAGGTGATACCTGTTAAAGGAAGGCAGGATCATTTAAGCTTAGCCTATATGCATCAAACATTCTAGTGTTGAGAAGAACTGTGGTAGAGTACAGGTTTGAGCAAAGATAAGATCAAGCATTTATTTGCAGAGGTGTACAAACCTCACAAGCTACTTGCCATTTACTCAGTTTCAAAAAAAAAATTTGCTACAACTGACTGCAAATTAAACATATTTGCATTTTCAAAGTACATTTCCAAACTAATATTTTAAGGCCTTTTCAGCTCTTTTTTGAGGATAAGAAAATAAAAATTGTGCAAACATACTGACAAAGTGAAAATGGTATTAAGTGTTCTTAAATAGAAAGATCAGGACTTCATTTAGAAGCTCATCATCTAAACTTCAGTCAGCATAGGTCTTTTACCACCTGTTTGTGTGAACTTGGCAATCAATAAAAAATAAAACTGAAAAGAAAGCTGCTTACATGTGTGTCAAGTACCTGTAGGTTAGCTCTAGCATGAGGGTCAGCAACTGCAGTCTTGACTACAGTTTCAGTGCCTTATCTAGAGCTGTTGAGAAAGGTCAATGAATCAAATCTCTCTGATACCGTACTGGTGTAGGACTCCTTGATATAAGAAATACTACCAGACTTCATTTGATAAAGGTGTTACCCCCACCACAAAAACCTGTCGAAAAAACCTTTCTTAATGCAGGGGTTTTTTCCAGGCATTCTTAAAATACCCCTTGGATGAAATCCAGAACGTTACTGAAGGCATTAAACTATTGGAAATGAATGAGGACATCCATTCTTATGTCTGTAGTGCAGTGTTTCTACCTTAGGCTTGTCGA
This sequence comes from Aleadryas rufinucha, assembly GCA_013397815.1. Lineage (NCBI taxonomy): Eukaryota > Metazoa > Chordata > Aves > Passeriformes > Aleadryas > Aleadryas rufinucha. Next base: position 264,587 of record VZTH01015342.1, on the reverse strand, counting down.
GAAAACACCATCCCTTGTCCCATTCAGTATTGCTGATTTTGAAGCAAGGAGAAGCATCAGCAGTGAGACAATATCTCAGTGATCCACATATCTCATTTACCCATCCCCATTCAGATACGGCTCCTGTGTCTTCCAGATCTGTGGGTCACTTCTTATTCACATTTCATGTAGGATACCTAATGATTATGATAAAGCACCTCTTAGATATCCTAAGAAAGTTTATTTATGGGTCAATTTCACTCTTATTTTTCAACTCCTTGACTTTTCAATATATTCCTTTTTCTTCCCACATAAAGATGAATTGATTTTAAATAAGGAGGGGACTTTTATAATCAGAGACAGTATCTGAATAAATAGGACAACAATTAAATTGACTTCTAAATTATTCTCTTTGTCAGTGTTTAGGGTTATAAAGGTATGAGTAGATATGTATAATTCAAATAAGTAATGAAGAACACAATTGCTATTATTATAGGTACTGCATCTTTAACAGAAAAAAAATCTTAATTTGGAAAAATCCATTCTGACAGTTTTGAGTTCCTCCATGGCACGAATAAAAAACCTGCAGGCTAGTGGATCAGGAGTCTTTCATTTCAGTACAGTGTTAAGACTGAACTCTTCTTCCACTGGACTTCCATAGGACAATTTAATGTCAGGATTCAGAATGTCACAGGGCCAACTTACACCAGTCAAGGGGCCCAAATTTCCCTAGTCTAAGCTGAAAAGAAAAAATGCTGACTTTCAAAAAGTGTGCCGTAGTGGTAAGAAAGGTGACACATCCCAGAGTGAAATGGTACTATAAAGTTACAATATGATATACATGCTCAAAAGAGTTTTATTTTTTAATTAGGCATTCCTGACAAAATTTTTTATCTGCTTTGAATATGCGTCTTTTAGTTGTAGTGAAAGCTATTTTGGTTTTGGGTTATGAGACAAAAAGAACAGATGCTGTCAGTCTATTTTTGGTATGGCTTCACATGATTTATTATGTCCTCTTTCCATCTTCATCATGCATCCTTTCTAATGTTACATTATGATAAGAGAGTTACTGCATACTCCTAATTCATGTTATTGATTGGTTCTTTCCCTTCTCCACCGAACTGGCCCATATATCAAAAAGAGATGCAGAGAGCAAATCAGATATCATACCTTGCAATAGGCACGGGGGAAGAGCCACTGCTTTTCTAATAGCAGCCTTTTGCATATTTGATATGAAACATATTTTCAAACATGGTACTTCGAGTAACACCAATGTTGACATCAGTGCTGTTCCCTCTGGTTCCAAGCAAGGGAAAGAGGACAGTGGTGTGGGTTAGATTTTATGTCAGCGGTTTCAAGTCCAGTTTTAAACTGTTTTCTACATACTTGACTTAGTGCATGACTCAGTCTATGTGCTAGGTAGCTCTTCCCAGCTAAGTATGGAAAAAGCTTAATCAGGCAGTGTAGGATTCAGAGTAGCAAGACAAAGCTGACTATGGAAATTGCTAATTGACTCTGGAAACCGCATATCTCAAAAGCAATCAGAACTGTAGCTGTGAACTTCTGTCCAGGCAGAGGGGACAAATGACAATGACAGTGGGATATTGTGGCTCTATAGTTACTAGCTCGTTTCACATTGTCCTCAACTCTGAAAGTTCATATCTCTTAGGTAGGAACTATTTGTCTTACGATTTTGTACAGCCTCAACTTTTTAGTCTGGTATACTGGGGTTTTTTTAAAGGGAATAACACACATTTGAAAAAATTCTTGGAAATTAAACTGAAATTTCATTTTGAAAGCAGAATGATAGCCATAACTAATTACAAAATGCTTTTAAACCTCCAGAATTTCCACAGATAATAATTTTTAAGCTTCCTCATCAACTTTCTCAATATAGCCTTTTCATTTGTAATTTCCTTAATTCTTTAATACTGAAATCACAGTGAAATCTCATCAGGAAAGATCACCCCAAAGAATACCAAAATTCAATCTGAAAAAAAGTCAGAGTAAACAGTGTAAAGGGAAGGTCTTGTCTTTTTCTGTTTCGTTAACTGGATTCCAATTATAGATCTTACTATACCTAGTTTTGGTACTGCCTTCAATTATAGCATTGAAGTGTTATCCACACAAAGAATATATTCTGGCTTATTTGTTAACAAAGATCCATCATATCGTGAAAACCTAAAGACAACATTAAGTGTCAACATTAACATTTAAGTGTCAACATTATTAACTATTCCATTACTGATAGTGAGTGGAAATGACCGGAAGAAAGCATAGGCCAGAAATCACAGCTCCATTCAGTACTTGCCTACCTGTTGAAATTTCTTGCTTTCCTGTCCTTGTTCCTCCAAAATAACACAGTCAATAAAAATACTTTCTCTTACATTTTGCCATTACCTCATTTAAATCTCTGATTTGTCAAATTAGACTGCCGTGGAAACCAGTCTTGCCTAAATGGTCAGTTCAGAGAAACACAACAAGAGTTTTCTTCAAATAATAGGAAATTAGAATTTATCACAACGTCTCAGTACTGATCTTTGACAGTACCAGCTTATGAAATCTTGGCCTTTTTTGAGCAAATGCACAGGACTCTATGGCAACTGATTGTTTCTGTGGCCAGAAACACTCCTAAAGGTCTGAGAGCAAGATAGCAGTACCTACTGACACAGGACTTAGCTTGCACATCAACAGCTTTCATAGTATTAAATTGTGGAGTTTAATTTTTGTAACACTAAGAAATCCTGATCTTTAGGCATTGGAGCACTGGTCGTGCAGACACAGCATACCTTTGCTAACTAGTTTTAGCTGGATCTCTGTTGCATAAAAAGACAACAAATTTTATGAAGGAAACATGGAAAACACAGACAAAACTTTCCTCCACTTTATCCACAGGATAGACAGGCAGAGATAACTTCAGAACAAGGATATATTAGGGGTTTTGCCTTTGTCTTATACCTAGGCTGCTTGAAAAGCTGTTAATCATCATGTGAATGTGTTTCATCACTAACATGCATGTGCTAAAGCACTTACTCCCAGCTGTTGTCAGACTTTGGCGTCTGTGCCCTTTTGAGATTATTTCTTAGAGCATTCTTTGCTGATTTTCATTCAAATCAGTGCAAGTGTATTTCTGAAAATAGCTTGCAAATTTCCTCCTTTCAAAACTCATTTATGCCAATCTGCTTTACTCCTTCCTCTCTGGGAAAAAATGCCAGATAATCTCATTAGTATTTTGTATGTTTATGGCATTTCTTTTTATACTTTCAAAAGAACATGAAACTCAGTAGTCCATAAATCCTATTGTCATGGTATTTAAGGTAAAATACTGTTGCAGTTCTGTCTACTTGCTTAAAAAATGTCTTCCAATTCAGAAAGAAAGAAAGAAAACTAAAGTCCATGCCATTTTAAATAATGACAATAAAAGAAAGGAAAATGTGTTCCATTTTTTCTATTTGAAGTGCCTAGTGTTATTTTTGCTTGATAAAATATACCAGGAATCAATTTAACACCAAAGTCTATCCAACAGGAAAAACAACAGCTCCCAGAAGGACTATTTCTGGAGTCATGGACAACATAACCATATTATGTGAGAGAGTAGTAGCAGCCTTGAAGTACAAAACCAGGTATCTATAAATCAACATCTGAGCCTTCTGTGTGGATTAATGGAGCAGCTCACAAACTGGTATGAAAGCCTATGTCTAATGTCAATCCTGAGCCAGTCCATGCTGGTTCGCTGTTCAGAGCATCCTTTGCAGAGCATCCTTAGTCTTTCTGTAAGTTACACTGTTTATGGCAACAAAAATGTGGGTACATAATGCACAGAAGCATCTTTAGTGTTTTACCCAGAGAGTTTTGAAGAACAGTTTTGTAGAGGAATAAAGAAGAGTTCGAGTACTGTTTGTGAATAATCACAAAAGGTAATAAAACCGCATTCCTCTTTACCCTGAAACTTGCAAATCACTTCTCATGTCAGGATTAGAAGTAGGATCTAACAATGCTCCCAAATGCCTACAAAGTTAATTAAAAACTACTCACTGCTACTGAAGCTACAGGCAGATTTAGTGTCTGATTTGTGTGATGTTAATAGATCAGGAGCTGGGTGCACGTGGCTTCCCCCTCCTGTGTTCATGGTAACTTAAAGAGGGGAGAAGAGGAAGGAGTGCATGGCTCACAGACAACTCTTCTTCCTAGCTGATGGGTATGCAAGGCTATTTTGTAGAAAGAGCTACACAATCTAAGAACATTACAGCTAAGGGAGCTATTCCATAGACCACGCAGGTCTATTTACATTCATTTCTGGTTGTCTTTTGACCTCATTTGTAAAAATACAGATCTTGCAGTAGCAGAATTACCAGTAGCATCACTGTCTCTGCAGAACTTGACAAATGTAAAACATAATTATTAGGCCAACAAATACATTGTGTGTGGCTGCTTGCATTGCAAATATAATCTCTTTAACATTTGAATGTGCAAAAGCATTTGTCCCTGTTTCATTGAAATTGATTGAATTGTTTCCTTTTTAAATAATATTTTATTCTTAATCCCTTTTCACCTTGGAATTATTTTCCTGTACATTAAAAAAAATAAAGGACTTTATTTCCACTTTCTGAGGAATATCTGAAGACAGGATGTCAACTTTTTTTTGAAATTATGGAGAAGCAATTCTACACATTTAATCTCAACTGTTACCCAGAAAGTAGATTATCTAAATCTACTTTCTGGGTAATCTAATTATTGGAGGTGGGCGGTGGCGGGGGAGAGGGTGGTGTAGGGGAGGTGGCCAATTGCCCCTTAGATCTCACAGGCACTGAAATATCAGAAATAGCTAAGTTATCGTAGCTATGAAGAGCACACTGAGGTTCAGTGACTGCAAGAGAAATCACTGACCTGAAGTTTTACGTGTAAAATCGAATTTAGGACTAGATTTTCAAGTATATGTATATATTATAATACATACTATAAAAGTGCATTTCTCCTTCTCAGAAGGTTTAAGAACCACTTTGAGGAGCTGCCAAAATTACCTCCTACCCCATCGTAGAATACAAACTGATATTCTATAGTTCACAACAGTTTTGCTAATAAAGCATTTTTCTTATTAAATACATTCAATCCCAGGAAGTTTGAACTGAACAGCAAATTAAAGTGGCTCCTAATGAGCTGATTGATTAATGCAGTCTTTTACCTCAAAAGACATATTATTCTGGAAAAGCTCAGAGTTCCAAACCATCCTTCTCTACTGCATTTTTGCACTATCCTCTTCTCTTCTCCAATACAGTACACCCAAGTTGCATTGTAACATTTCCCAGTGTACATATGCATAAAAATGCCACAAAAAATCCCCAAAATTATCAAGTCAAAAAAATGGATAACAGAGTGAGAATATAAAATTATATTCAACAGGGGATAGGACAGTTCTGTAAAACTACCTTTAATAGGAATTGCACTTAATAGGGATTATTCTTATACGAGCATCTGAGACCACAGGTCAGGTCCAAGACAACACCCTAGGTAGTGCATTTGTGTACATGTCTATCCTGTCATAATAAACAATAATTTCCAGAGAAGTGACTTCTTCTCATAGAGAGGACATTCATTACCCTGAAGTGCCAGAATGAGGTTAGACACAGCTGGGGGTTGTACTGAATGGCAAAAGTGTCCAAACTGTTTCCTTCTCCTGCCATAGGGTTAAAAGAACACAAAGGTGGAATCAAGTCCTGTGTCAACTTCAGCCTTCAACTTTTCCAAATTTGATGTAGAAAATAGAGCTGCCAAATAAATGACAAAGGAAAAATGCAGGAGGCATGGTTAAGAAAGTTCAGTGGCTGCTAAGCTCACACTTTCTTCAAACAGAAAAAAATTATCATTTCCCAGTTTCACATTGAACTTTGTTGTGATAATTGTAGCACTTATTCAGGTGCTACCACAAATCAGTCATACAGAGCCTCTGCATTATTATTTTAAAAAACCCAAAATTTACCTAAGTATTCTTTGTCTTTAATTGGTGCTGCATGTATTATGCAACAAACAGGACTTTATTTTCTCCTCAAAACAAAAAACTTCCACTTTTCAAACATTCAAAAAATTGAAATTTCATCAGACTCTAGCTTGATTCAGCTTTTTAGGTGTCTATAATGGATTCTGATCTTCATGATCCTGAATACTTGTGAGATCTACATAAAGTTATCAATGGGAAAAAATGACATTTCTGCAGGATATAATACATCTGTTTAGATTCAACTAACATCTCTCTAAAATTTATTATTAACCAGGGATATCCTCATAACCTAGTTTAGATTGTAACTTTTTCCTCTCTTGGACTTCACTCTTTGTTTGTATCTTGTTTTTTAGAAACTGGCACAATCTGTATAACAAGTAATGCTTTGTTTCACATGGGAATCATTAAATAGCAGTCACTCAGATGTATTTGCTTTCCGAAAGCATTCTGTTAGCATGGCACATACTCTAATATATAGCATTTCACCACTCCAGTATAGCAAAGAATCCTTTTCTTAGATTGGTCTTTTATAACCATCATATTTTCATAGAACCCTGAAGCATTTAGGTCAGGAGGAAACTTGGGAGGTCGAAAGCAAGAGCAACTCAGAATTCAGAGTAGATTGCTTAGGACTTGTCCAATTGGATGCCAGGATGGAGTCTCTCTGGGCAACTTGTTCCAGTACCCTCATATTGAAACTGGTTTTTCTTTATACCAATTTAAAGTATTGTCTATCATTCTTTTGCCATGCACCTCAGTAAAAACCTCCCTCCATCTCCTGATAGTTTCCTCACACTTGCTGAAAGACTGTTATTAAGTCCCTCAGAGCTATCTCCACTCTAGGGTCACAGCCAAGGCCAATTTCCTCAACCACTCCTCAAACGACATGTGTGCTAAGTCCACATCCATCTTGGTGGCCTCTGCTGGCCTCATTTAAGTTTATCAGCATTTCTCTTGTACTAGGGTTCTAAAGTTGGATTCCCTATTCTAGGTGTGATCAACTGAGCACTCAGTAAAGGGGAAGTACCACTTTCCTCAATCTACTGGCAAAGCTCCTGATGATACAACCTGGTATGCTTTATCCTGGACACAGCTGGACTCAAATTTCTCAGCAGATCACTGTCTCGGTCCTCTTCCACTACCTCAAGATTCAAACCTTTCCCAGACTGAGGCAGTGAATGTTTGAAGTACCTCAGTTTATCTGCATCCACTGTCACTAAATCACCCTCCCCACTGATCAGCAGACTCAAGTTATACTTGTTCATTCTTTTACTGCTAACATACTAGCAACACAAGCTCTTCTTGTTGCCCTTGATATCCCAGGAGTTTCAAATCTAGCTCAGCTTTTCCTTTTCCAAAACCATCCCAGCATCCCTGGGCAGTGTTTTGGTATTCCTCTCATGTAGCCTGCCCTTGCTCCCACCTCTTTCAAATACCGTTTTTGTTGGGGGTGTTTTGCTGTTGTGTTTTTTTTTTTTTTTCACTGGAGCTCAGTCATGAGTTCTCTGCTGAGCCAACTGGTATTGGAATACATTTACTCATTTTTCTGAGTATTTGAATGGACTGCTATCATGCTTGAGAAAGCATTTGAGCTATACCTCTGCAATGCTTGAAGAACTAATGAGTTGAACAGCATACTTCTTTTATTTCTCCTTGTCAATTCAGTAGCCCATATGTGGATATTTTACTCTCTTTTATTATACTAAGTGGCATCTATGCTACTTTTATACATTACTCTTACTTTTTCTTCAGTGGTTCAATATTACATCAAGTTTTAGACATTAAATTTTACATAACTTAGATACGCTTATTCATGCATTAGGGAATCATTTTACTTTACACATAAAGATGGTTGAAATTGCTACCCAGTTTTTTTTTTGACAGAAGACCTTTTGTGATATCATTACCGATGTGCTACATGGTAATGATATCACAATATTCCATGTTGCTACACATTTTATTATGAAGAACTCAGTGTTTTCCTGTAACAGAGGCCAATTCACCTGGCTGTTAGGCAGCTGCCTGGTTTTCTTTGGCAGATTTTTTATACAAAAGTGTTTGATTTTAGAAGAAAAAAAACATCCTAATGCTTATTTTGCTGTGGAGTACAGTCATCCAAACCAGCTTCATGCTGAAGAAAGTTGCAATGGAGTACTTCTAAGTTTTAGAAGCAGCTAATCAATTGTCTTATACTAGGAAATAAATGCAACTGCACTGGCAACTAACCAGAGCGTCCCTGGTACACATTATTGAGCACTTCATTCTCATCATTAAAGATATGCAAAAATCAGATCTTCTGAGAGAGAAATATTTTTCACACCATGTCAAATTCTTTCAGTGACTTTCAGTAGTGAGGTAACTTTATTGAAAAACTGTCTCATCTCAAAACAAAAAGTTTATTGCGAACATTTCCTTATCTAGGTCATGCAAAAGACAAAATTTTCTTCTCCATTTCTCTTCTGTGACTTTTAATTTCACATTTTCTTTAAAAAATGATAGATTTGTCCTATACTCTTTCTTCCAGGTTAGTGACTAGGGGAGATAGTAGTCTGCTGTTTTCTTCATAGCTTATTAGCAGCTTTTTCCTTTAGGACAATGCCAGCTACCCTTCCCCTACCCTGTGGAACACCACAGTCAGTATGGTGTGGTGCTACCTCCTCAGGAGCTCAGCGCATCTGCCTGCTGGCACTGATGGCACTCAGCATCCTGCTGGAGCTGGCTGCTTACACAGAGCACAGCAGCAGAACATTGGGAATCCTGCACTTTGTGTGCCACTGCAGTGATGTCAGACCCATGGGTTTAAGCAGTACCTCTTCAAATACCCATCATTTAGGGATGTGATTCTATCTGAGGACATTAAAAAAGATAACTGAGACATAATCCTACTTGTTTAAGTCACCACAGCTGGGGGGCCTGACAGCCTATTGCGATTTGTAACCCGTTTCATATTTTCTCTCAGTTCTTTATCTACAGACAAGGACTGTTAAACAAGCACAATGTGACATAGCATATTTAATGAATATTATTAATGATGAGTTCAACTGCTGCTTGAAGGTGCTGATAAGCTTCATCAAATACACTTCCACTGACTAAAACAGCACTGACAATATTTTTAACTTTATTATTAAAATATTTTTTCTTCATATTTCATGCATATTTAACACTTACAGATCTCTCTGTTTTGTTCTGGATTTTATTTTTAATCATCTTAATGTGATGTTTAGTAGTTCATCGACAAAATCTGCTTTACTGACTGCCTAAAAGGAACTGTCTTTGACTTTCTGCCCATGTGACAGATAAAAGTATCTTGAAGGTGTACAGCAGCAATTCCTGGCATCATATTTGAAATGCTGGTTGCCCCTGTGTCAGTTAATTTGTTGATGCTGGAGAGAACACATCTAGCATATGCATTAAAATACAGTATTATGCAAGGGTTTTTCAATTTCTAACTTTTTATTTAAGTGTGTTTTTATTTCAGCTCAGATGCAAAGCTATTCCTACATCTAAGGCAGTTGATGAGAGATTTACAGACCGACATTTTAATTGCACCCATTTCTGCATGTAACAGATATAGTGTAGTGTTCAGGGCAGCTATTTGTATGTGCTTTATTTCTGCACTGGGTTAATTTAGTGTGCAGAGTACTGGGACGTGTCTTATTTTTAATTTAAAGGAATGAGATTATACAAATAATTTCTCGTTCTTGGACTGGACCAAATATTCCTTGTCAGATTGCCCATGACAAGCCAGTTGCAAATGTTAACTTGTTTTTGTCAAGAATGGTTAAAGATACTTGGCCCTACAAGGCTCGACTAAAGTCAGAACGTGAGCAAGAGCCAAAAGGATGGCTTTTCTAGCCTTGTTTCTGATACTGTGCTTTGTAAAGAAACACAGTTATGTTTACACAGGTATTACAAAACAACTTTCCCTTACGACTAACATAACTTTCAAAACTGTGTTTACATCCTATTTATTTATGGTCTTTATCTAAAACAAAAGAAATGTAAACCAAACCTTCCAAAGAAATTAAGTTTCATTTCTAAGGTTTTTGAATAACTGAAAGCTTTTATGTTTTTATCTGGATTTGAAATGCTTGAAAATATTCACTAGTTACGTATTTGATAAAGGCTTTACAAATATATGCTTTTTTGCAACTTTGTTGAACAGATCACCCTTTTAATGATCAGCAAGTAATTGTTTTTTAGGTACACAATATATTATGATGTACAGTTTGCAAGCAATTATGAGAGCAAAATAACATGCAGGTATTTTAAAACTGAAGTATTTTCATACTAACTTCAGCCCTAATCTATAGGGTTATGGCATATTTACTCTTTGAAATTACATTTTTTATCCTGGTACCCAAGATAATCATAGGAAATTTTAGAGATCAGGGCAGTGAGTTCAACCACTGAACTGCCCAGATCTATTGGCTGGGAAAAAATAGGGTCTTATTCTAAAGCGTTAAAGCTAAATAGAAGCCTTTTTTGAGTACAGGATTGACAGTTCCATTAAGCCTACCTAAACAGCATTTCTGAAGTGCAACAAAAAGGGTAAGCAGAACCTCTGGCTAAAGAGGTACCTTGCATCACCTCAAACTACTTTTTCTAAAGCCTGCAATGGTAAATTTAGCTTTCCTTTCAATATTTTAGGCAGTATAGAGGCCTTCATCCATATCTTTGTTGGAGTTTGATACTGTTTTACATTTTACGGGAATAAAATACCAGAAATGTATGTGATGCTGAACTGAGATCAGCAATCAAATTTAACATTCTGTCTCTGAGATATTATCTGTAAAGGAAACTTTCCAAAAGGGATTGAAGAATTGTAAAGAAAGTTCGTTATTACCTGTCATGGACTTATCATCTATATTGTAAAGAAAGTTCATTATTACCTGTCATGGACATATCATCCATATATTGCAGAAGAAAAAAAAATTACTAAAGAAAAAGCCAAACAATCAAACAAGCAAAAAACAAATACCCAAAAACGAAATGAAAGGTTTTTGAATCTGTCCTGTACTACCAATACTTTGAGCAAACTGATGATGTTCTTATGCAACAGCAGTGTACAAAGGAAAACTTTGCTAGGACTGAATCAAGTTAAAATCTGTTTTAGTTGTGCCAAGTGTATCAGCCTTCAATCAGTGATGGTCAAATCAAAACTCTTTTGAGAAATTTTAGACTCTCAAGGCTACAGTCCTAGAGTCACTGAGAAGTCTGAGTTTAAGCAAGTGAGAGACAAGCATGCAGAAACCTGCCAAAGAAGTTTCCTGCTAGCTCCACGCATAAAGCTCATTTCACCTTTAACATTACTATAACTTTCAGTGGGGAGAAGGGAAATGTGAATTCTCAAGAGTACCTAGAATTACAGTTTTTCTTCTATTGAAATTATCATTCAACTCAAGTAAAGCATCTGGTACAGTCACATGCTGAACATGAATCAGATGAGCACACCTGGCAAGTAGCTGTTTACTCAGTTCTATGGTTTGCCAGTTAGCAAGAATCCCACTGTCTTTCTTTACAAAGGTGCCCATAGTTTAAACCCCGTAATTTTTTTTTCAAATTATAAGATATCTTCACCTTTCCTTCAGATTTTCAAAAGAAGTTTACTGATTCAGCTGTTTGTGAGGATTTTGATTATTTATTGGGTATGAAATTATGGCCTCCATTCTGTCCCTAAATAAGATCTTTTCTGAAAATCTAGTCTGAGCTACAAATTTAGGAAAGTGATAACTCCAATTTGTTGAATAGCTCACTGATGCTTTTCTTATTATATCATAGGGGATTTATCTTCTGCAATTGTAAAATTCAGCAATAATATACTGCACCCAGTAATATCTTCAAACAATAATATTGAAATAAAAGGACTATCAATGTCTTTTTCATTGCTTCTACTCATGCTTATTTGTACATATTTTCCATGTTATCTCTAAAATAAATACCAGAGTAAGGACACAGAAAGGACAAATTACAAATTCACTACTATTCCACAACTTTTTTCTTCAGAGAAACTAGCAAAATCCAGTAGTGAATATTCATTGGTTTTGGTACCAATGTTGATTTTTAGCTTCAATACAGTTTATGGGAAATACAGTAAATAGCTTCAGATATATTTACTATGGTGGTTGTAATCACTCGTAATTATATAATTGGATGCCTAACACTGTTTATCAAAGATATAGTCAATATCACATATGAAATTGGCTTTGCTCTGTGTTAAAGTGAAAAAGTCAAACAGAAAGCTTGATGTACACCTTGAATTGGAGCCCTGTTCAGACTTCAGGAATGAGGATCCTCTGGAGAAGCTGTATATTACAGGCCGCTCCAAAAGGAAAGAAAGCAAATCTAGGTTCTGTAAGAAATATGTAAGCACAGTAAGAAAACTTGTGCATAAACGACTGTACAAGACTGCATGAAATATTTTAGTTCTTGGCCAAACTGGGGAATAAACACGACAGAATTAATTTTTATCAAACTCCACCCTACTAACTTTTCAGATCATGATTCAACTCAATCATTTTTGCAAATGCTGAATTTCTCCGTGAAAGCTTGGGAAAAAGTGAGCATTATTTCAGGGCACAGAGAAGGTTGCAATATCTACTAAGCCAAAAAGCTTGGCTTCAAACTGACAAAACAAGAATTGAATATGACTAAAATTTTAAAATCTTAAGACGAAAGCTTTTACTTAAACTTTGATCTTCTGGGCAGGAAAAAAAACAATCAAACAAACAATGGAGAAAGATGGACATATATATTATTAAAATATTACGTAAATTTCATTAACTATTAATGAAAAAATGTGACTAGTCCCATTGTATAAGTCTCATTAATATCAACAATTAATAAGGCTTTATGAAATGTGCAAAGAGGAGTATAAATAACTCAAACACTGATCCTGAACATCCTGTAATCAAAAAAAATTGGCATAGAGTTTCTTTAACAAACATTCTTAAAAAGTCTCACGTTTCAAACTTATAACAGTTTTGAAATCTGAAATGTTGTTGAAAGTGAGTTCTTAAAATCTTCGTTATATTCTTAAAATGTTAACTCTAAAGCTATTGAAGTATTTTTGTGAGTGACAGATGAAAACTGGTAAAAAAAGCTAAAATATTTAGCCTCAGATTCTCTGAAATTCAGTAAATTATAGTAACTGATACATAATTAGAGATAAAATTTGCATTTTTGATCTTTATTTTTACACACTATAATATCTACATATGATTTTTAATATGTCTTATAGGGAATATTAAAAATACTTTTAAAAATAGGTCGATGATGTACTTATTGTAAGATCTTGTAGTATCCTTCATATTACATAGAAACCAAGAAAAAACAATCTATGGTGTTTTCATTTAATACGTATATTTATGAAGTGGGCAGACAAAAAAATGATTATTTACATACCCATTTTTATTTTATGATACAATTCTAAAAAATTTATAACTACTTTTTGAAAATTTCAGAAAACTTAAATGTCTACCTTGTTTTACCAGAGACAATATTCTGGTTTTATAATTCTTCAATGTCTAGGCCATACTTTAAATTTCTGTTCATATAAGTGAAGGTACTGATACCTAATATATCTAAAGGTATTGTTCGTGATGCAAACAGGAGACCAATTTCCAGCTACCTTTTCTAGTTCCCTCTCTGTTAACATATCACTTATTCTTGTTATTTGTTTAGTTGCCTTTCATTTTAATCCAGCCAGAAAAAACAAGATTTTCCTAATTGTAGAGCCATACTGGCTAACACAGGGCAAATAGATATTTGATAGTTTCATGGAAACTGGATTACAATTCCCATTATAAAATTAGTTTTTATTGCTTAAAGCACTATTTCTGCCCCGATCTCTATGCTCCCAGGTACAGTATACATTAGTCTGTAAGGGAAACATCATCTCAGGACAGATCTCTGACCTTTTAATAGGTACTGAAGACATCAATTGGTCATTGCAAAGCTTTTATGAGTGAGCTGCAGAAACAGAAGGTCAAGACCAACAATTAAGTCATGATCAGCTGTAGTACCTATTTAAAGGTTATATACAGAAACCAAAGATTGAGCACATATTCCTATGGAGAAGCTTTTCATCAGAACTTACAGGAACAATCACTTTTCGGAAAACATAAAATAGCCACTGTTTTTACATATTCTTCCTAATACAAAATTTCAGACACAATTTTTCACTAACAACTAAAACAACGTAAATTGTAGTTCCAAACATAAATTTCCTTAGAAATAATCTATTCATTATGCCTTAAATTATTTCATTGAATAAAAGTATTCCATGCAAATAAGGCAAATTAGGCAAATAAGCAGGTGGTGGAAGTTGAGCAGACAGCAGATTAAGAACAAGATCTGCATGACACTTTCAGATACTTTAGGGACAAGGGCGAAATCTAACTAGGTACCCATATATATGTTAATTGATTTTCCAGTCTTCCACTCATGTAAAATGAGTAGATGGAAAATTCAAGAATCTTTATCCTTTGTATCCTTATGCAAGAGTTGGTGGATGGTAATACAAGCTTGCCTATTTATCAACACAGTGCTACATGTTTTACCAATTTCAAAGATGGCAGGACTTTTCCTGCCATGCCCCACATCACCAGAACTCTTCGAAGAGTCACTTCAGTGCACATTTTTTCTTAAAAACACTACAGCCCAGAGAGAGTGTTGGAAGTGCGAAACTAGAAAGTGACCTGATACATTTATCCTCATCTCTGAGTACTTCCCAAAATAGGGACATACCTATCAGATGTGTAAAAGAACAACTACTGTGTGCTCACTAACAGCTTGTAAGAGAATTTTTGAATACTGAGTAGGAGGAGAAATGACAGCTGACCAGGAAATATGGTTATCATATGTTCTTTTTAAAAAGCATCATTTTGAAACATTTCCACAAAACTTCATTAACTCAAGGTTAATGAAGCAAACACAAACTTATCTTTCATCCTAAAGAACGAACATCAAATGCAGTATTATCTCTAATACTGCATTGCGGTCTCGCTTCTGGGTTTCTGTCCAAGTCTTGGTGTGGAACTTGAACTCATGGTTTTCTGGCCAGCTTAAAAACCTACTGTGAGCTCAACCATAAAGGCGTTCATCCTACTTCGAATTATGCAGCAAAATACTTACTGTTGTAGCACAAATAGTAGGAATCTGATACAAATAATTGAAATTTTATAGAAATAGTAATAAAATAGAAAAAACAAACAAGGCCCTAAATATTACAGAAAGACAGTTTAAACACTAAGATATGCTGCACTAAGTATTCTTACTTCTCTTAAAAATATTTATTGTATTGCTGCAACAGAATAAATAGATATTAAATTACAGTGCACAGTGTTGTTACCTCACTTGAGCAATTTATTCCAGCCTATTGCAGAAATAGGACTAGACCCATTAAGCTAATCACCTTATTGAAATTGCATTACTAATATTTAATTTAACGCTTCTTTTAAAATGTAGAAGCCCTCCTTCAAGATCTAAATATTCATGTGTATGGCACAACTAAAATGTTATCTTAGGACTTCACTTGTAGCATGTGGCTAATTTGTAGTACTCTATTTGTAGTAAAGGTGACTGGTTTAAATTCTACAGAGATCGTTATGACTGCTAAGAGCTACTTAAATCCAGAGGTACAATTTAGCTCTGCATCCCAGCACACAAATGAAAATAAGAGAAGACAACTGAGGAATGAAATTTTGGCTAAGGATACAGATACTAAAATGGCTTATTTCACCACAGTGTTAGCAGGGAGCAGCCAAAATTAGTGTTGTTTCTATCAAAAGCTACCACTGGCAACTCTCGTCATCATGCCCCAGAAAGTAGAAGCCACAGACAAAAGCTCCCTGATATACACAGCATTACTCAGAGAGAAACACCCTAGTCCCTCTGGATCCCAGTTAAGTATTAACCGCCTAGGTTGGGAATGAATGAGTGTGAACTACTCATATGAATGAGTGTGAGAATGATGTGAGCCACTATTTGGTGGTTCTTTTATTTGGTGAACTGAAAACTGGAGAGAAAAAAAAGCTTCTCTGAGTCAAACGAAAGAGGAGAGTTGGGCTGGGGGAAAGAGATAGTGAGTGATAAAGAAAGACAAAGTCAATGACACAAAAAAAGTCTGGAACTACTGCTACAAGGTGGGAAAGTTGTCAAAAAGAATCTTTTTAGCCACAAAACGTCTCATCAATGGTGCCATTTACAATTGCGTACCATGAAGCTATCTCAAGAAAATGTATTAAGCTTTTAAAATTTACATCCACTTTCTTTGGCTTAAAATTTCCCCAAACCAATGCAAAGTCATAAATAGTTTCTAGGTTTGTTCTGCATTTACTATACATTTTTGTTACAATAATAAATGTCACAAATTTAATTTAAAATCTTACATTGAACTTTAGAAACATTTTTGGCTTAAGTGATATATATGATCATTCTCAGTAATTTTACATATATATATATTATAATAATAATAACAAAACAGCCTGATAGTATTGCTGCTTTTGAAGGTCTTTCTGTAACAAAAATGAATGCAGTAGCCTTCTCCTCCAATGTATTTGGTAAAAAATAAAATTATAAAGCCATTTATAATGCTGTTATAATTGACAGGATCCCTTAGGACAACACAGCTGGGTAGATTCTCTATAAGCACCTTGCATTATGCATGTAGAAAGTGCTGGCCAAAAAGGGAGGTGGAAAGAGTTTGTACAGCTGGATGCCAGATTTCTGGCAGCTCTGAGTGTCAGAGCAGTCTCTGATATAGCCCTGATACAAGAATAAAGCCGTGCTTCAGACGGCTGTGGGTATAACGCATTTGTACACATGCACAAAAACACGTAGTTCAATTCCTGACTTAACTGTCTTTGTTTTCTTGCTAATCCATATCAATACTTTTTAAGTAGGTCTTTAGATATGAGGATTGTAAATGCAAAGTGTTCAGGATGTTATGCCAGCAGGCCGTCAGGAAGATCAGAGGAATAACAAACAGCAAAACCCACATCCACAGAGAAGTTTGGTTCCTTACTAATTAACTACAACTGTGATTGAAATTACTTGTCTTGAACAAATCTATTCACATTTCTTCTTTCAAATTTCCTAGAAACACTGTTTCATAACAGACTTTGTTAGGTGCAGAAACATACAACTGAGGCCTAATGAAAGGATTAGTCTCATGTAACAGAGATTGAAGTCACTTAGGCCTTTTACTGTGACAGGATAAACTGAGAATAAAACTTAATGCCTTTCAAGCTGATAGGCAAGAGCTCAGAAGCACTTTCTAGCAGTTCCAATCAAAGCCTGCAAAGTTCTGATCCCTTTATTGCAAATAGTAGAATGTATTTTTAAATATTATTCTGCAATATAACCCCAAAGCTAAAGATATCCAAATGTAGTTTGGCCTTTTTCAGTCAGCATTTCTCTGATTTGAATGTATCTTTGCAGCAACTCCACTTCACTAAAATTGTCCCAGATGTGTGCATTGGTTTAACTGGAATTAGAACTGGGGTTAAAAAATTCACGCAAGTACATATTAAGCTAACTTGGATTGGTATTTATAAATCAAAAAAACAGGCCAGGAGAGGCCTTGTCAGAACTGAGACTGATGCATTTCTTCCTTGCTTTTAACTTTGGGATTAGAAAAATTAAGGAGATGCTTAGCTTTGGAATTCCCCTATTTGCTTTTGCTTATTAGTGAGGTGAAGATCAAACTGTACCTCACCCTCTTATAGTGTCTAAGCTGCTTTACGTTGCTGATGTTGCCAGGTGATCTTTAACTAGATTAGTCATTAGTTGTATCCTTGTGTAAGTTTGCGGTATAGTGCACTCTTGAAATATTTTCCCCAAATTCTGTTTTTTAAAAGAATTCTGCTTTACATTGCAGTGAAGGACTTGGGGGCAATGAAAATAAATTGCTATAGTAATTTTTTAGCACCTGCAAATATGAAAGAAAAGAAACACTTTGATGGAGATACTCAAATATTCAACAAAATTGTAGCAAGAAAGCCCTAACACACTTTCCCTTTTAATAGCGTAAATTTCTAGTTGTATCATCTGTAATAATTTCTTTTGCTATTGTAAAAAGCACAGCTGTATACTTTCCTTAATGTTGCTCAGTTACAGAAAAATTTTTTTTTTAAACTGCAGCATAATTGTGTTGCCTAATGAATGAATTATATAACACGTTTAATCCTGATTGATATTGCAGTAAAGCTCAAATTATTCCTGCTACTAATTAATGAGCACTTCTGTATCTGCAAAAGATGATTTAACTAATCCAATGTATAGATTTTCTTGAGGCTAATTGTTAAGTTTAATGAACCAGATATCTCCCACTGAAGCAAGTGTCATGTGTCCTTACACCAAGTAGCTAAAAGAGTTGTAAATCCTCTTGCACAATAGCAGTAGTTATGGATCAAAGCTTGTTCTGAACTGTCTTCTGCTTGTGCAGTGTCCTTGAGTTTAATGGGAATGTGCAAGCAGAGCACAGTTTTCTACTCTGTTTTGACTTTGTGATTCTCTTTTCCTAATTTGTGTTCTGTTTAACTTTAGATCATTTTAAGGACCAAAACTAAAATAAATACAGTGAGGAAACTCAGATATGAAATTGAGTCTATCTGAAAAAACACCCAGACAGGAAGGCACTGGTGAGGATCTGTTTCAGGGAAAGCATGGATTACTGACTAGCAAGCACAAACCACAATAAAAGCCTTTTCAATACACAGTTTCTGTGGAACTTTCACATTTAAAGCCACAGACAAATTTAGCAGGAAAGAAATCCATTAGTAAAACAAAATGCAGCAAACAATTGAACACAACCGGAGACCCAGACAGAGCTGCTCTCAGCTGCCATTACTAGCGTGCAGCACAGGATAAGTTAAAGATGGCTGATAGTGAATTATAATGACATGGGGAAATGGGGTAGAACCACTCAGCCGTGAACAGCAGGGCACACACAAGATTAAAAGAGCAGTTATTTGCTTAGTCACTTTTGCTGCTTCTCCTTGCTGACTGGAGTGCCAGATCATCCCCATCCAGATCTTATGACGTTGACTTTTTTTCTAGAACTTAGGCAAAATGTCAGTATCTGGAAAGGAAAAAAACCCAACCAAAAGAAAAACAACAAACCAACAAAACTCAACAACATCAAAACCAAAAACCAAAACAAATAAGCAGACTGATTTGAGATAAAACACCATGTCTGGAAAAGTGGCAAGTTAGAAATTTGATGTTACCTAATTAGTGATTTATCACAACAGGCACGTTTGGAGGGTTTTTTGTCGTCTCACAAGGATATTGCCAAAAAACTTCTCATCTGTGCCACTATCATCAGCAACAGCATTAACAGGAAGGGAATATAATGAATGTTTTTTCTTAAGTCTTTGACTAAAAACCATGTTGATATATATGGATTCTATTTATGTTTTTTAAGCTGTAACTTGCTGTTGGATAATATTTTTTGGTTTTTAGTTTCAGTGCTCCTAATTATTTTTTTTTTTAATTCCAAGGTGTATTTGAAAGACATTTCCATAACTATGAAATTTACCTTTGGCTAAAATCTTGCCATGAACTGCACTATCAAACTATCTATAACCTGTCCCTCTAGAATTATATTAATTATTATTATTTTTTACTGTTTACCATGAAGCCATTTGAAGTGGACTGAATAAAGGGGGTGAACCTTCCCTGTTAGACTTTAATGACAATTTCTGTTTCTCCCTGGCAATCTTCCTTAATCTATTTGGAAAGGACTGAAAACACCTGAGTCAGGAAATAAGGAAAATATTCTTTAAATTATTAAAAAAAAATTATTCCTCTAACTCTCAAACAGTATTTAATTCAGTCAGCTTATACATAAGACTTACTTTTAACCATGTTTTCCTCATTTATCAGCTTAGAGACACCAGCTCATTTTCATTCTCTTTTTGAGGTCTAAGCTCTGAAACATTATTCGCACATACCTTAATCATGGCCACATTCTGATCTTTTATATTTTCCGTTTCACATTATGCAACATCAAGCACAACAGACACCAAATACTCTATTACAGCCAGAGGATTACTGTTTCTGTGCCACATAAAAAAATATAGCAGATTAGTACCTAACTGTATGTTTCATAATATGGCAATGTTGCCAGTATTTCTGTGCCTGGGTATTTAAGAGGTATCGAAATGATTCTTACGAGCCATTTCTGTCTGTGTCGAGGAACATGGTTTCTGTAGTACAGGAATGCTTTTCTCAGCTTTTGCTTCAGGATATGGTTGGACATAGCCAAGCACAAGGATTAGCTGAGAAGAAATTAGAAATAAAGCACATTTGTATTTTCCTGGTATTTTGGGAGGTTGGCTCTTAAAATCAAAGAACAATGCAAAAATTGTAGGACTGTACCACAGTAGTACATCGTTCAGCTCATCAGCCCTCTGTGTGATGGTGAAGTTACATACACAAAATTGGAAGGAAAAGTCTGACAGCTTTTAGCACATTTGAACTCATGTGGAAAGGGCCTCAGGACAAATTTTGTAAAAGTATCCAGAAGCATAAAGAGTAGTAACTGTAGCATGTGTATTAAACTGTGCTTGGTACCTTCCATCCAAGAATCTTGGTTAACTTTTGTATATTAGCCTGATTTATCTGACTCCTCTTAACCAGATGGAAAAATATAGCCAAAGTATTCCTACTCTCAAAACAGTTTTCTCCCTTAACCAAGTATTAATGATATTTCCTGATTATCCAGCAGTAGCTTTGCACACATAAAACTTCTCTTTCTAGCAATATGAAGTCAAGATCTTTCCTTAAATCTATATGCTTTCAAAAATGTACTCCCTCTTTTTTCCTCTCTCTTCTCTTGATTATAGAGCTTTAATAAATGATTGAAAAATGGGTGAAGAATTCTACATTTAACAACTGGCATAACAGCCTGTGGTCTTTGCTACAGTCACTGAGAACATTTTTAATGAACAGGCATGACAATTTTCTTTTTCAACACCGGCGTCAATAATGATAAGCTCAAGACAGAGACCCTGGGAGGTAAGCCACGATTTGTGGCTGTATAAACACAGTGAAACTCAGGAAAGCAAAATCTAACTTTATTTCCAAAAGTTAGTGGACAGGAAGTTAACCAAATGCATTTTCTCTGTAAAAGCTGATGAATTTTGGTAATTATATACTGTGTCTGCAGTGCTTTCGCCTCTCATCTGTGTATTGTTCCATGAGATAATTTGTCTTTTCCCATAATATATAGTTTAACACTGATGAATTCAGCCCATCCACCACCTTCATCCTGAGTAACAGCTGTCTTGTGTCACAGTCCAGCTTCCCAAGAACTTGGTCTGTGATATAGTCAACTGAGATACCACAAGTGTTAATGAAAGATTTGAGCTGTGCCAGCGCCATTGGTTACTACGACTTCTTGGAACAATGTTGGACCATTTGAGAGGCTGGATTGTTCTCAGAGTTTAGAGTATTTTCACTCAGTTCAAAGGGCTGTTCTGACCTACCTTCTGTACTATTAACAGATTTTTTATGTGACCTGGCAATGTCAGTTTTCTCTAGCAAAATACACATTTCCCATGTCCTCTGTCGCATTCAAATAACCATATTGCAGTGGGTGAATTGCTTGTAAATAGCACTTTAGGGTGGGCGTGAGAAGACTGGTTCCAGGCTGTTGTGCCATACTGTTTCCTTGCAAACAGCTTTTCGGTATCTGCGTGTAGCAAACTTCACCTTTCAGATCCCAACTACTTCACAGCAAGTGGCTTTCCATAAATGAAGTGGCAGAAGATCTATTCCTATGGTGCACTGCTTGTCATTGCTTTCCTGTGGAAGGTGCACTTTGAAACAGTGTTGCTCTTCCCAAAATTTCTTCTATATATTTGTTGCTCCAGCATTACTGTTCCTTTTTCCCTATCACCCATTTTTCCCTATCACCCATTTTTCCCTAGCAGGATTATAGGTATTCCTCCCATGGTCTCAATATTATCTTGCGTCAAATGCAAAACTTAAATTCTTGACTGATCATATTAATGGTTAAACTACCTAGCAAGGGTCACTTGGGTGGCATTTAGAAAAGTTTTGAATACTTACTTATCCCTAGGTTCAGCATTAGTGGATGTTGGTTTTGGTCACAGAGGTTATTTTCTCTTTTGCTCACCCATCTATTCTTCCCTGAACCTGCAGTGATAGTGTCAGCCATTTCCCTATTTTAGCTCAATTTTCCGTACATTTGTTTTGCGCCAAGTGGAAATTAGGAGAGTAGGAGGAGTACTGTTTAAAATATGTAAGATATGATCTTTTCAATGGGCCACTAGTTTATTTTATAAATACTGCAGTAAAATATACTTCCATGTGTAAAAATAAACTTAATTCAAAAAATTGCTGCAGCACTTATAAATGTTTAATGAAACTCTTGAAAGCTCTTTCTTATTTATTTAAGTTTATGCTTGATAAAATATAAAAAAAGAGAGTTCTTTCAGTGATATTGTCACACTTTACAACTAGGATTGAGAATAAACACCCAGAAAACTGTTATGTAAAAAACCCCAAACACAACTATGTCTCTTATATGTCAAGGGGAGAAAAACAATGTTACAATTTGGTTTTCAAGTGTTTTCTTCTCTACAGCTTCAGTGCCTTAAAACATAGTCACACAAAAGATAAGATCAGACTTGGTAACTCCCCCAGATTTTTTTCATGCATTTCCTTATTTACCCTGGGAATAGCTTTTCAGACAGAGGTTGCTCTGCAAGCAGAATCAGGGAAAAAAAAAGCATTTTGACAAATTATAGAAGGATGATATATTTGGCATTCTTATCTGAAGTCTTCACTTTGAGGAAAGGCAACATGAGCAGGTGGTTTCCCCACATTACTTCAAACACAGGTGAAAGAAATTAAAATAAGTCAAAACACATATACTATTCACATCACACTAGAAGTTTGGTTTTTCCAAGCAAACACTTATTCTCCATCCCCTACTGTCCTTTTATAAGGATTGCTAGGACCACAGCCTAGATACAGCCAGCTGTGTAAAACAAACTCTTCTGCCTATGGTAAGTGTTATTTAAGATATTGTCTGTTTTGGGTGGAGATAACACCTATATCTCCTGGGAACTGTACAGCAAATTATGTACATCCAAAATTGCTTGGGTCCCCAGCTCACTGTAATAAGTCTCAAATCAATTGGTGGTTGTGGCATCCACATACTTAAAGTGAAAATTGGGCAGAAAATTGAGAAATTGCCAGTGCAAGTTTTCTTTTCTCTATGGTGATACACTATCTGATTTTTCCATCCAGGCATTAATTAGCATTACCTTTGCACATAAAGTAAGGAGATAAAGGCAAGAGAAATAAAGTCCTGATGTTCCTTCAGGATAAGAAATTAAACCTTTTAACCAATGAAATATGTATAAAACAGTCTTTGAACATTGTAACCTTTCCCTTGCGACATGATCACAATGGCATCTGATCAGTTGCTACTTTTTCCAGTCATCAAACCATTCCGAAAATGAGTCAGAGCTAACCTTGCTTAGAAGTGGGGATGCCAAGTGGATTTCTAGAAGGTCACAGTACCCAACACTGCCCCCTCCTCATCCTAAACTAGCACTGCAAAGCTCAAAACCTCTTTACAACAGAGGCATTATCAACACTATTTCAAGCATGTGCGCATGGGCTGCAGGACGCCAGGGAAACTGTGTGCTTTATATGTCTTCGTTATCTATTTTTGGGTATTTGTATGATTACTGCAAAGACCTCAGTGTTTTTCCTTGTTAAATATTTGTTTATGCAACCTTCCCCCTGCAGGCAACTGTGTTCATGGGATCCTTACTTTATAAGGAATTTCAGTCCCATATGTTGCTCCTGGCGCTTTTTGCTGCTCTACTGGCACCTCTGCTGCTTGCCCTTTAACTGAAGTGACAATTAAATCATAGAAAAACAAATCTTAAGCTGTAACAGAAATCTCTCCAAGCCTGAGGCTAAAGCAACCAAGACCCCTTTTAGATTGTATTTAAAAGTTACAGACTGCATCTGGCCATATGACAGCAGTGACTTAAATCCATACATTCCATGAGAATTTCAAGACTGACTTTCTTCAGCTCAAAGAAGGCAAGTTTTGCCTGATGTACAGAACTGCTTTGATGTTAGCAGGAGTACAAAACATTCAAGATTAATTAGAGCTCAAAGTATAAATGCAACAAAGGGAATTCCCTTCCCTTCTGTTCTTTCCCAATGGAGAGAGGGAATTCCCTTCCCCTTCTGTCTTCTCTCTGAGCAGGGAGGGAATCCCTTTGCTATTCTTACTCATGATGACGATTCTTTTCTCTTCCTAAGAGCAATGGGTATCTTGCTTTTTTTTCCTTTTTTCCCCTTTCCCCATAAGAGGGTTGAGAACTCCCTGTTTTCCCTTCATTTCTCTCTCAGAGGTGAAGAGGGATTCAGACACTCACTGTGCCAGTTCTCTGCTTTAATATTTTAGTACAGGAATTACTTTGGGGGGGGGGGG
>VZTH01015342.1:42294-240104 GCA_013397815.1 Aleadryas rufinucha | reverse complement strand
GGGGGGGGGGGTGTTTTACTTTTTTTTTACCCCTCTGAGTGCAGCATTTTATCCTACAAAAATACGAAACCAGAAAACCACTTCAAATTTGGTTACTGGCAGCTGCGATCTAAATATAACTGCATCCACTTCAGTATGGCTAATTAATAATTAATACAGTGAATGGGGTTTAAAAACGAGGCTGAACACCAGAATCCATATTTCATTAAAGGGGCTTCTCCTCCAGTCTAAAGCACACACAAACTACAGCTTCTAATATAAAAATTTAGTTATTCTCACTAGAACTGACTAAAATAACCTGTCCTCTCACCCCCACGGGAATTACAGAATCCCATGAACTAACAAATTATTTCAAATTCACTTTGATGTAGGTTGATGGCCCAAAGAAACCACCACTAATGCACAGATTAAGTTCCATTTCATTTGTACACCACTGAAGTGAGCTTTGTGTTTCCCTTCACAGGGTAATGAGTTTCATCTGTGTGATTAAAACCAAAGAATAATGGATGATGATGTGAACTTAGTTCATTTACTATAGTACTTGTTGTTGGGTTTTAATAATTTAAAATATTGCAGATCATAGATGGAGCTGTTCTATGATATCTTTGCTAAAAAATAATGAGGTAATATTAATGTGAAACCTCATTGTAATTTATGTCCTGGGCTAATTTCTCTTTGTTAGGACAGGGCCAATAGATTTGCCTTGAGAATTCTCTGCTCTCCTTGCCAAAAAATGAAGTGAACTGCTAAAGGGTGAATTTCTAATGAAGAATGCATTTTCTCCAGTTTTAAATGAAATGCTCTTTTTTTCTCCCTAACTGGTTTTCAACATCAAGGACACAGTCAACAAATTTTAAATGTCAATTTCTAGAAAATGAAAACAAGTATAGTAATAATTAAAATAAAATAAATAATACAACCATAAACCCCATAGAATATCTGCAGAAAAAGACAGCCTTTACTCCTCAAACCTATCTTCTCCTGATTGACTGTTCACTGTTTCTTTAGCCATGGCTGTGATAGTACTAAAAATACCATTAATATTTCACTCTAAATATTTATAGGAAAAGATTGTCTCTTAGGAGCAAATTCTTGTGCAAGTAAAATTACAAGCCTGTTGATTCTATCCACTTTCCACCCAGATTAGTTGACTAGGGTTTCCATTCTCATAGGTAAAGCACCACTATTAACACAAAACCCCTGCTATATCATCCTTATACTTTAACAGAAACAAATAAAAATTTGTGACAATGTCACCTTTAGATATGTTGTCATCAGCTATTCACTCATATCTTTAGAAAGATATAGAAAATCACTGTAGGAAGTATTTCACAAATATGGTAAGAGCAGGTTGATAAAACAAGTGAAGTGAGTATAATCAGACCATTTTCAACACTTTTATTTTAAAAATATATAATATTTTACTTGCCTCTTGTGAGGGTAAATAGATATAAATCTTGCACTATGGAAGTCTACCATCCTTCATGAAAAAAAAAAAAAATTGGTCAGTCAGGTTCAGGGAAACCAGTAATGTCAAAGTGGCAGCAAGCACCATCAAAGACCTGAGAGCATGACAGGAGCCAGATACATCTGAGAGGTAGCTTACTAGTTTTGACTTTCACAGTCTCAATTCCTCCTCTTGAGACAGAGTTCACTATGAGATCCTCAATACATTTTAAGCATCTTTCTCAGCCAGTCTCAGCTGGCTAGAGTTTAAGGCTCAAATGATCTCATTTGTGAGTAGACTAGGTATCTTGAGTCAATGTGTTACTCATAGAAGTTGGGATTTTCAAGTGAAACGTCAGCTAAATTATCATCTTTTGCTGTGCTGTTATCTTCATATCTGTGAGATCCCAAGCATTGTTATAGCTGGAACTGCATCACTTAAGTAGAATGGTACACTATCTTCCTCTCCATACATGACTGTAATGAAGTCATAATCAGGAACATTCAACATAATTTTAATTTGGCTTAGTTTTGGTTTTGAAAATTACAAGAATCACAGAAGTTATCATTAGGCTTATCATTTACTGCTAAATTACCATGGATTTGAAAGCCTTTTATTTAAAGAAACATTCATAATCTGTATTTCTTTCGGTGTCACATCCTCAGAATTTCCCACTGCTGTCTCCAGCTCTTAAAACTGAGCAAAATCAACAAACTTTCTTCTTTTTTTGGTGCTTCATACAGTGAAGAAAAGGTAAAAATATGTGAAGGTCACATGGAGGTTATGTCTCTAGGGAGAGTCTTGTTAAAGTTGTGCAAATACTGTACATGCAAATGTTGTGCATGCAAATAGTCAACAAATTTTCAATCTGGTTATTCAATTATTGTCAGCCCTCTGAGGGCTGCTGAACTAACCCTACTGTCTCCAACTTACAACAATTGTTACATGAAAATGACAGTGTTGTCTGAGGACTAATTTGCTATGAACTTCTTTGCTCCTTCTAATATACATTTATCCAGTCACATTTTCTGAAAAGAATGTTCTGGCCACTGATACAGGTTTGCGTGCTATGGAAGGGCACTCAACTTTGTGATGACCATCTTCAAATATGTATTGAAAAACAGCTCTCCAAGGCCTACACCAATAAAAATGTGATGAATATTAACCTTTCATGAACAAATATTAGTGGTTTTTGCTTTCTATTGATCTGTTCTTAAATTATGTGAATGGTAGGGTAAAAAGGACTGAATTAAAGACAGTATCTTCAAAGATGCTTGCAGAATGAGGAAATTCCCTATTATATTCTGCTGTTAACCTTTAATACTGCTGGTCCTCAAGCATAAGTTTTAGTTACATTCTCTGCCTTGGAATCAGATGGGTCACTAACCCAAACCTTCTGGTACACAAATACCCAAACAAATTACAAATACAAAAAAATAAATACAGAGATGGCACAACACCAGATAGAGTGCTACTGTTTCAGATGGCAGCCTTTATCTTTCAGTAGGACTTGATGTCNAGCGAGCTCCCCGGCACGGCACGGCTCGGCATCCTCCCCCGCGCCGCCCGCGGGGCTCCTCGCACGCTTCATCCGCTTTTGGACAACACGCTTGGGGATCTGGGCTGATACAGCCCGCTAAGGTGAACGGCGTAGGACGCGATTCAGCTCCGGCAGATGATAAATGTGAGCGGCTCTGCGGGCTTGTCACGGGCCCAGCTCTGCAAGAGCCGTCATAAAATACCTACCAGTAGGACGTGCTTAAATACACATATTGCCCATGTACATGGGTAAGGTAAATGGTAATCTATTTGGTGAAACTGAATTTTAAAAAATACATAGCCTTTGAAAAGGGAGATGGATTGTGTACAACAGCATGCTGTGAATTCTAACGCTTTCTTTTTAAAATTCAGCATCTGCAAATTAGGTTCTGTCACCAAGCTTGTTTCATTCCTCAATTATCAAGACAGCATTCCTGGATCCACAAGACCTAATATGTGTGGCAAGAAGCCAAAATAAAGAAACACACAATTTTTTTTCCCTCTTTGGCAAATATAGGAGACCTAAATAACAGACCAAACTTAAAAAAAAATCATTAGACTTATTATAATGACATTATTTAGATTGTTATTATAATTAGCATTAGGTGTTTCAAACATAAAATGTATGTTTGCATGAATCATGCTAAAAACCAGAAGAATATCGCTCATTTTGATGAGCTTGGAACATAATGCTT
Organism: Aleadryas rufinucha; assembly: GCA_013397815.1. Classification (NCBI taxonomy): domain Eukaryota; kingdom Metazoa; phylum Chordata; class Aves; order Passeriformes; genus Aleadryas; species Aleadryas rufinucha. Next base: position 236,423 of record VZTH01015342.1, on the reverse strand, counting down.
GGAGCAAGATGATCGAGAGAGATTTCATGTGCTCAATTGGATACTCACAGCTATGTGGAAATCCCACATACTTTTAGTTCATTGTGAACTGATAATCTTTTCATGTCTCTGACAAGGAATATTTTAATTCATTGTCTCCTTTCAACTGATGGCTCGTATCAGTGACAAACTCATGTAAAAATATTCAGAATCCAAGTTCACCGTATGTTACTTCATTATAATAGTGTTAGCACATGGGAGGAATTGTAGCTTTTACTGAACCATTTTTTCACAACATACCAAGATAGAAACACTGCACTGACTAAAAAAAAAAAAAAAAAAGATAGTAACACTTTCACTGATATTTGAAAGTGTCCAGCCTGTCTTGAGAGAGTTATTGGCAGGAAGAATGCTAATACCACATCAAAACTTGGCGTATAGGAAAAAACTGATAGTCTGGGCAATGTACATATTTTCATTATGCTTATTTGGACTGGCTCTTTGATAACTGGATCTGCTTATCAGGAGGGACCAAAATAAAAGTGGATATTATCAATTGAGTATTGGTGAGACCTTCTCTGTACCAACATTGTTCAAAAAGTTCTCATGTATTCAGTCATGATTTTTTTAGACATTCATTGTGTCTGATATCTTGAGCTAGAAATTAGATGCCTAACCTCTAATGAAAGGCAACATTAGATGGATGTCTTACTTTTAAGTACCAGCCTTTGCTGGGACTTATAAAATACATCTTCAAATGTAATTAGTTACAATTTATTTAAACAGTACTCAGTTCAACAGCAAATGCTTCCACAGTTAAATTTTTAGCATGAATTGCTCATCAAAATTTCCTTCAACCCTTTGACATTTCTTCTCAACAAACAGTAAGATAAAATTTAGATAATTGAGTGTCCTTACCATCAGGATCAGTTTCAGCAATTTGAGCTCCTGTAACCAAAATGTTCTCAATTGTGTAACAAACAATATCCTAGTCTGTCTCTCTGCATCACTAGAAAGCATCCAGCTCTGCTAATGCCTTACATTGAAGAGAAGAGTTTGTTCTTAAAATCAAGATATATAACACACAGCCTGGCTGCCCAAAAAAATACAAGACACCATAAAACTTCATTATTATTAGTATTAGTATGCATCAGTACATTTAATATTAGGGGTCGTTGACCTATTTCCTTTAAAAACATTTTACAGTGTTTATGGAAAATGACACTGAGTTCAAATCCTTTCAGTGCATTTGAAGACCTGGATGAAACAGATCTGCAGGAAGAAAGAAATCTTTAACTTATTTAACATAGATTAGCAAATAGTCACCAAATTATACGGAAAAAGTGCTATTACCATCCCGACCAGATGTAAACCAATGAACTAGAAGTGAATGTACCAATTTTCCATTACTGTTCTCCTGAGCTAAGTGACCACATTGTTGATGTATAAAAATGCAAGGGATCTGATGAAATTAATTTCATGCTCAGGCTTTCCAACAGTTGCTTTTCAGAGAAATCTTTGTAGGCTGAAAAACTCTTCTAAACTTTCAGTTAGACTAGGATTCAATGGCAAAGTGGAATCAGAGCTAGTGTTTGCATTCAGGTCAAATGCTATCAAACAGTAGCTTCACCTAGAAATAGTGATAAACATTGACTTTGCACTTAATTATGACTGATATGTAAATAACATATGTACCTATATAGAAAAAATACAATAGAGAGACCGTGATTTCAATGACCGTATTAAGTAGAGAGTATTACCTTCTCTGTCACCATCTTGAATTTAGAACAGATCTGAGTCTGTTCTAAATTACAGAAATGTAATTTTAGAGAACACTAAGGTTATGAAGCCTCCTGGGCGCCACACCTCAAAAACAGTTCCAAGATTCAAAGTGTGGCCTCAGCTTTGGGATCTGTGAATACACAACCACCCGTCACCCCTTTTGAGCATGACATCAGCGATGGCATCTCTAGCTAGGTATCAAAGCTTGCTTTTCAGTGAGATACATTTCTAACTTTAGACTCTGTATCAGCAAGTTCTCTAAAAATATGACATATTTCAAACGCACAGAGTATGAATAAAGAAGTGTAAAGTGCATATAGAAAAGTAGCATAATCATAAATGAAAAATCTTAAGCCTTGCATCAGTACTTTTGGTGCTGTAAACTGTACCAAATTTAGGGGTCTTATGGCCCCAAAACTGTACTTTCCTCCCAAAAAAGACTATTACGTCATTTATTCTTAATTATTATTCTAATACCTTCTTATCTAGACTTACAAAATACACAACAGCTTCCTACAGCAAAACTTACAATGTGTAGGTGACCAGAGTCACCCTCCCATTCACACCCTGTAACTGGCCAACCAAACAGGTCACAGATGCTTTGACAATGCTTTGGCTGGATCAGGAAGTTTGACTGTGGTCAAGTACTCCCTTGAAGTCAAGTATAAAACAGACCCAAACTACTAAGATATTATTATTATTATCCCAACTAAAGGCAGTAAGGAGTCTTAGATGGATTAACTGAGCTTCTGAAGAGCTTCCTAACACTTGTCCTGTCACACTATAACAGACTGCACTACCAAGGAAACATTTATTTTTAAAAATCAAAAGACCTAGTACTTTTTACAGTTTACTTTCACATATTTTACTTCCATGATAAGTATCATAAAGGATCACTTCAGCTGAAAAGACGGGATGTCCCCTTGATATACCAAGAGACAGAACGGCTTGTCTGTGCACCCACTCTTCAGGCTCATGGGAGCATTGCTCACAAGTATGCCTCATTACATTAAGGAGAATCTCTTGCATTTCTAGTTTTAAGGCACTATTACTATGAAAAGATCAGGAACCACATTCTGCTCTTATTTACACTTCTTTTGGTGCTCAGTTTGTATCAAAGTCATGGTGAGCTCCATCTCATGCTAAGGTAAATCAAACATTTTTAGTGAATCTCGTAATGCCACATCCTAATCCCTCTATGGAAGCTTCTGTCTCTGGAGACATTTCAAATGTGTTTATTAGGAAGACCATATTTATATCTTCAGGGAAGCCTGTATATAAAATGGAAAAACCTTGTAGGGCAGATGTTGCAATTGGCTAAAAGATTGAAACCGAGCTTTGTTTTCTGCAAACTAGAGCGTGAACATTTATCATGTAACTAGGATTTAAAGGAACAGAATGAAAGAATAAAAGGATAAAATCTGAATGCCTCTTTACACCCCTGTGCTACATTATGAAAGCATTAAGAATGTAGCAATTGACATTTTATTCTTGCTCGTCAATGACAAGTTTTAGAAGCTCCTCCAAAAGCTGGTTCAGCAAACTATATTTAAACTTATTATTCAATGGCACATACCAACACTCCACCTATGTTAAATGCCATGAAACTGTACTTTGGCCAGTATAATTAGAATAATCAATCACATTTATTCAGCTAGCGTGGCCTGCAGGGCAGTGGGGACTCTGCTGTTGGAACTTAAGGTACACATGAACAAAACGTAAAATGCTAACATGTCACTGATGTGCTCAGATAATCTAATGTTATACCCCATATTGCATGACAGACTTTTGGAACCTTCACTCTTGGAAACAGCAGTGACCCATTAGACTCCAAAGCCTGGAAAAGAAATTTAATTCCTTATTAGAGTTTAACATAAAAGGGTAAATTTCAGAAATCAGTCATTTTCCAAATATTCTGGACACATCTATTAATAATGGCTATCATAATAAAAAAAACCAAAAGAAACAACAAAACCAAAAACAAAAAAACCCCAACAAAAACAAACAAACAAAAAGCCCAAAGAACAACAAAAAAAAACAACCAACCAACCAACCAGCCAAAAAAATCCCAGCTTTCTTACATTTGTGATCAGGAGCATGCAAATGGCCTGTCAGAGCATGTTTATACCCAAGTTCTGAGATCTTCTGTGATCTTGTTGAGACTATTTTGGTGTGAGGGAAGAATGAAGAAAAAAACAAGGTGAAAAGAAGTGTTTGCCACAAAACAAACCCCATGGACAACATCAGCAAGATTTTGCAGTGTTGCAGCCACACAGGTTTCATTTCAGTGAAAGGAAAAGTGAAAATAAAATGCAGGATTCTCTAAATCCACAAGACCTGAGACAGAAAGACCCACACAACCACTACTAGCTCAGAGTGAGTTTCATGTTTACCCAATAGAGAAAAACTGTTAAACATTAACACCAATCAACATACTAGATTGATCACTGTAAACCATATAGAACCATGTAGCTCATATTTAGGTCAGAGCACCTGCTCTTAACTTCCTATCCCTGTTCCTGGACTTTTGAAAGACCTTTTCTTCATTGGTGAGATAGAGGGAAAGAAGATTGTTTTTATTATTCTGTCATAATTCATCACACCCTAGCTGTGTAGGCAGTTGATGCTTTATTTTTTTAGTAATCTGAGCAAAGAGAAAAATCTGGTGTTTCTGCTTTTGATTTGCCCACAGGTGAAGTACAAAGGGCCAAACTGACACTCAACATTTAAGTCATAGTTATATTGCAAGAGCGTTTACAGCGGCAAAGACTGCCAGCACTCAGAAATCACAGAACTGATGATAACTGACTAAACAGTTTTGGGAACACTAGGTCATCCAAAAGTCATTATTTGGTATATCAATACGTCTCATTACCTCTCATGTACTACTTCAACTCGACATGAAGACAACTGTAGAATACATAGTTCTAATGCATGAACAATGCAAACAGTTTGGATCGTGGGCCTACTATTCATTATTAAAGAAAGTCTCAACTCCTCTACCAAAATGTCTTACTGGCTTTTCAGAATGGAAGTACTTGTGATATTTGTATGGTGCATCATAAAACATGAGATTAATTTTCTCTCTTTAAATGTCAGTGCTGCATAAGTAAATTAAGTTTGCATGCTTTAGCATAATGCCATCTGATGGTTTGGTTTTGTTGAGTGGCATATAGCTAAAATTTTTCACAGGACTAATTTTTCACAGTGCTGCTGTTCAGGGGCAGCACTGACAAAAGCTGAGATGATATTGTTAAATCTGACAGTCAGGAAGATAAGAAAAGAACATATTTAATATATAAAATATATGTGCTATGTTTAACAATGTACTAATGTGAAAGAGTAATGGCTGGAAATAGACATTCTTGGTATTTATATTCCAATAAAAAAGTCATATTAAAGTCATTTTAGTTTCTAATAAAAAATCATAAATATTAGAGTAGTAACATAGATGACAGCAAAATTACTTTTGTTGGCCCATGAGATGATTTTAATGGTGTGTATTCAAGTCCGCAATGCTCAAACCAGAACATCTTCACAGGAGATACCTTTTAGAACAATTGTTGACTCTTTTTAATTACATACCAAACAATGAATTGGGTACTGTGGATGAAGCCTGAAGGACAAGGACCAAGCTATACGACAGTGACATATAAGTTTGTATTTAGTTATTCACACTGAAACTCCTCTACAGAGATTCAAGGCTGCCAAGCTCTATCAGTTCAGCAGGTAGTACTCAGAAGCAAATAAGAAAATAAAGTAAATAAGGTGTAATCAGAGGAAACATAGGAAAAGTAAAGCACTATGTGTGCCAAGTTTCTTGGTTTTTTAAACTGTGAAACACTTCAAAGAAACTTTCACTTCAGTCTAATTTCTCTGATGATCACCTTTAACCCTATTATTATTAATATCTTGCAGAAAAAATGAGAATACCCAATAAGAATCACAGAAATGAAATTATTCTACCAGTGTACATTAAAAACAGGTCTAAAAGCAGGCAAAACCTTTGGTTAAAATAGGGAAAATACACTTATTTGGCTTTTGACATATTTTCATGCACTGAGTTGGACAGATGAGGGAGCTATATTCCATAATTTAAAGCTAGACAGTGCATTTAACATACAGTTTATATATAGAAAAAGTGTGAAGCACCATTACTCCATGGGAAAAATATATGGCTATGTTAAAGATAATTAAATTGTTCTTTCTAATTTCATCGAGATATGTTCTCACACGACCCTTCAGTTCTGCGAGCCTGCACATGAATATAAAAGAGTAGACTTTAGCCAACTGGCCACCATTCCTCAACTTGTTCCTGAAAGAATACGATGGCATGACAGTCTTGGAACAAAATGCACAGAAGAGCAGGGAGAAGACACAGTCATACTCTATAGGACACTATTTTAAATCTTAAAGCCAAACTCTAGTTATCTATGGAATGACCCCTATAAAGAGCATTATAAGCTCATCCTTACTTGAGGTAGTGGATGCTCCCTTCTCAGAGGTTTATATGCTTGCATTTTTGTCCTCCCCAAAAATCTGTATCTATCAACACCTCAATTGATTAATTTATAGGGTCTATCATAAAAAATAAAGCTCCCTCTAACTAAACAAAATATTTCTGGCCAGTTCAAATATTAGCAGTACTTTACCTTTGTAAACAACAAAATGAAGGCATTTGCTAGATTGCCAGTGAAAATTTCTTAAAAACTTATTTAATACTATCTCTATGGAAAGGAGCCTTTGGTTCATTATAGGTTCACACCAACACACTCTGTTTTGAACAGATAATTTGGTACTATATACTTCAATATCAGATGCTGGTTTCAGTCCAATATAGTATCCTCTTACTCTTCTTTTTTTCCAAGGGAACAGCAGATACACCATTTGGGCACTAAAAGAACCATCCTCTTAGCTGAAATATTCTATGGAGGTCTTGTGCTACCCTTGGCAGAAATATGTATTACTCTATATTGCAGAGAGTGACTTTATTCTTTTCTCTGAAACTGTTCCTCTGCAATTGTGCAGATGCTACACAGCTAAAGAGTTAGTTCCTCTTTTCCTTACAGTCAGTAAGTGTGTACTGCTCACCAGTTTGGGATTTTTGCTTTCTTTTAAGACATAAGAAGAGAAGGAAGACCTAGTCTCTTGTTAAATTGCTAGTAGTTTCGGTGGGTCATAAATGCACTTTTTTACTGTCTTTTTCCCTATTTCATTTGTGTTTATTATCTGAGTACTGAGGTCATACTGCAGTTACTGTTACTTTGAGAAAAACTTCTAAGTAAAAGGAAAATCAAGTGCTTGCCTTATTATGAGTCATGATCCATACATGTTTTCATCTCAAATATTTTCTTTTACATGACTGGCATTTTTTTCCATTGTATTGAAAAAGAATATCATCTTCTAAAATGCTGTCTCAAGGGAATCTTAACCCTTGACTGTATTGTGTCTCAGTCTAGCAAGAGACCCTTAAATTTACCCCACTCAAACTGTCAATGTACATAGGGGGGAATTTAAATAATTAATACCGAATATTTTATGTATTACAGAAATCCTCACAGTACATAAGTCAAGCAGCACCCAACTAACTCCCAGAAAACAAAAGTTTCTCTTTATGCTGACACTCAAACGTGTAGGAATGATATTCTGTCTATTATTACCTGGACCCAATCATAGTCAAAGCATCTTAAGAATTTCCTTCTAAGACTGTATTTCTTGGCCATTGACAGGTTTCTATTTGTTCTGTTTCTCAACCCACAAGTATCACTGAGTTCAATTTAAATCTTACCAATTACAGCAGATGCTATCTGAACTGCCTTCCAGTCAATAGCTTTCATTCTAGGGTTCAGTTTTGTATCTACAGAGTATAGACAATCCTGAGAAGTTAGAGCAGCCTCAGGCAGCATTTCCAAGGATGTGGCTGACTTTTCTCAGAATAACCTTATTTACTTTTCTTTGAATCATTTCAGTAGTCCAATATTTTGATTCCAAATATATTTTATTTTTCTACATCTATGGTTTATTTTCATTATCATCTCCACTTGCCTTTTAAAAGTGAACAAATGCAGCAGAATGTGATTCAAATGAAAAATAGTGATTACATGTGTTCCCTGTGCAGTCCTTCCTCTATATAATTATCCTCATCTTCAAAAACTTTTCCCAGTGCAGCTAAGCTAAATCTTTCAAGCTGCAGATCTTGTCCTTTTGGACATAGGGATGGGTTTATTCATTTCCTTTGGTCCATTGTTTGTCACATGTGTAAGCAATGTGGTTCCTTTTAGTGTTCTAGATTAACAAACTCAATTTGCTGTATCTTCAGAAGTCATGCTTCTCTACCTCTAATTATCTTTAGCCTGTCTCATCTCAACTATCTTCAGCTCATCCACATCTGACATTCTGCAGCCCTTAGCAGCCTGCTATCATCTGCAAATTGGACTTTTCAAACCATTAATGAACTAAGTTAGATAGATTATTCATATATTATTAATAATAACACATGTTAACTTCTCATCTGACTAGATAAGAGGTCACTTTGCATGTAAACAAAACTTTCCTCTGTAATTAATTTGAAAATTTTTGTCATTTTTGATGACCTTGAGATTGTGCACATTCTAATATTCTGTTGCAGTTTAAAAAGCTGCATGTGAAAAACATCTACCATAATGAGATCTTTTTTCCCCTTTTTCAGCCCTTGAATGACAGTATAAGTTTAGGATCAAATGACATCTTAGCTGGGTTTCAAAGTTTGTGGGATTTGGTAATTTTCCTCTGTATTTAAACACTTACATATTGGCTTTTGAGTTCCTGTATGATATATGCATATACTTGCCTCTCTAAGGCAGTAATGTATTATTAATCAAATAACAATTCTCCCAATGACAGCTAAAGAATTTGACACATTTAAAGTACTTTCTATATGCGTTCTATTTTCTGTAAAAGTTTCTTGACTATTTGTGTATTTTAGGCAATTTTCATTGTTTATTTGTTATTTAGTGTTGATGCAAGTAATTGGTCCCATCAGTCACATGGCATAGCTCTTAGCTGCACATCTTAATGGCCGCAACTTAGAAAACAGGCAAGTCATGAATAACCAGTGGGGAATGCTGATGAATGAGGACCTGCTGAACTATTGCATAAACATGCTGCATTTGAAACAAATATGGGAATTCCTAAGGGCTAGCTATTTTTGACGTATTGCTACAAATGTCTTTTGGTAAATAAGTGAAAATATACAAACCCAGAGGTAAAACATCTTGGCTGAGCCATCCAGCTAGTTGGATTTTGAATTCATACTTGCAACCAGTAACCTTCAATCAGCTTCCCCTAGCTCTAAAACCTAACACCTGGGCTATCAATACTAAAAAAACTTAAGGTTCGAGAAAGTATTGTCACTGCTTTAGTAAGCAAACAAGTGTTAATTAAAAAATAAAAATTTAGAAAGATTCATCATGAAAGTATCACTCATCTGAAGCATGCTACTCCCAGCCTTGAGTTTCTGATGGAAGTTCAAATATCACTCTAGCTATCACTCTAGCTAATCAAAACCTTGTTCTTTAAGTTTGAACAACTCAAAAATTAACATAAACATTTACCACTTAGCTATGCAAGTCATACTTTGTTGGGAATAAGGGGCCAGTATGAAAAAACAATAAAGGTAGTGCTCCAGTAAGAAGACCTAAATGCTAAGTATACTTTTCCCATTACTCATAGGAAATAAGGTTAAAATGAACATTCTAGCATTCCAGACAAGTATAATAATGGATTTCACTTTTTTTTTTTCTCCTACACCTTAGCTTGCATCTACTCACTTTAGTGAGGGTGACAAAACTCTTGTTAAGTTTTACAGGTACAGGAACAGACCCACTTTTTTGCAAATGTCACTCAGACCAACTGGAGGAAAGAGAAAAAAAAACACTACAAATCCCACAAAACCCACCACTCTCAGAGTACTCTGAGGCATGCATTAAATAAGTATCAGAACAAGTGATTGTTGGCTTGGGATTAAGTTGTAATTTTTATCTCATGATAAGCTTCTTTATTTCATAACCTGTACAATACAGGGGAACTAAACATTTTTTTGTTCTTTAATCTTTGCTGGCAGAAAGACAATAAGTCACATCTAAGGACAGAAGTGTACTGAGCAAAACCTCAAAGCTATTTTGAAAAAGTTATGCTTACCTTCTAGTTTTATATCCTGAAAAAAACCCAAACATACAAACAATCAAAATAGGGAGATGTAACAAAAAACTTATACCTTATCTTCCTCTCTTTGCTATAACCCTGCTCCAGGGGGTAAGTCAGTCATTCAAAAATTAGCCAAATGAGGTCAGGGTTCAAAAGGATTTTTAAAGTTGTCACGTCCAGGCCTTGTTGATGCAGGTGTTGCTGCGTACACACTGGTTGTTTGCTTTGAATTGTTTTAGATTTCTCAAGTAATGGGAATTCAAGGTTGCCTAAAACTGTTATTCTGTGGTCTAGCAGATGTCAAAGAACACTTCTAGATGTATCCACTGTTGGAATAAAGTGATGGGAAAAGAATATCCCAGAGCATGAGAGTTGAGAAAAGCAGATTGGAGTGAAAAAGAAAAGTGATAAAATATACTGGATGTTAGAAATAGAAACACATACCAGGAAGAATGAAAATTAATGAAATACTCCCATAAACAAACAGTCTGCATAAACTCTAAAATCCCATAAGGGACAACTTACCCATGGGAAACAAGAAAGCTGTTCTTATCTTATGAAATCTTTGTTAAAGATGAAATTCAATAGGGAATTCCAGGCATTCATGAATACCAAAGCATATAATTTTTTGCAACGTTGCCTGTCTGTTTAGACGGAGAATTTATAGCAAGCTCCAGGCAACATAATCAGGGTGGGATGAAAAAAAATAAATTCAGAGTTGCTCTGATTTCTCTTTGCTCCAGGTATGAAGGGATCTCATTCTCCTTTCTGTTGTTTAATTTCATTCCTTTACAAATTCAGAAGAGATGATCCAGTACAAAGCAGAAAGTGATTGCTATTTGCCAGCAAATAGTACTTTGGGATTCCTTATTGTGAGGCTGATTATCTGAGAAGTGGAGTCTTTAAAACTTTTGCTAAACAAAAAAAAGCCGTCTCCACAGTTGGGTACTTCTTGATATTCAGTGTAAACTGATACATTTGTTTTTAATTTTAAGTTTTAGTAATGTGTGAAATAATGTTTAAAATACAAAACAGACTTCATGACTACATTTTCTCATCAAATATAGCAAGAATTCAACTCTATGCCTCCACGTTATTTTTATGGTATGTTTGTTCCATTGAAAACAGATCTAAAAATATAGTGTCTGTAAAAGGCAGCAGAGTGAAATGCAACTATGTTAATTGAAATGCAAAAAGAATGGATGGATTTGGTTTAAGTAATACACTTTCATGGATAATATATTTCTCAGCTTAAGGAATACATATTTGGGGATAATATATTTAATTATTGTAGTAATGTATGCCAAAACGCTGCTTTCACGGCACAGTGTTTAGTTATTACAGAGCTATAAAGGCATCCTTAATCCATTTTTACAGGGCTCTGTTAGAGAACTGGATTTGTAAAAAGAAAGCCAAGGTATTTAGATCAAGGTACATGACATTCTGAATGGAATAATAACAATAACCCCAACAAAACAAATAACAAAAAAAACCCCAAAAACCTAGAAGACAGCTGTGCCAGTGTAATTTTAGCTACTTTTGGAAATGGACCAGAAATGAGTTTCAAGTGGGATTATGAGAGTGTCATGGGGCAGAAGGAAGGTTGACTCAAAGATTAGACATTAGTTCAAATGGCTTTTAGTGGCTGGTGATGAAAAATCCGTGCTTGTCTAATGGTCTGGATTATTCAGCTTGTTAATGTGACATAATTATCCAGTGGACTGCAATCTCCAAGAAAAAAAAATTATATTACTGTCTGTATTAATAATTTGTAGCTTGTCTCTCAACAAGGACAAAAGATCAATGAGGATTATGAACCTCCCCATACTCTTAAAATTATATGACAAAATTAAAGAGGTGATTTGATACTCTTGGGTACATAACACTCGTGCTTCACTTAATCTTTTTAACACAGAATGACTGAGTCTGTCCCTGAACAGGTCTAATTCCAAATCTCCATCAGTCGTTGGTGGAGGATCATTATTTTCCTCAGAGAAAGGGAAGTAAAAATCTAGAATATCACAAAACAAAACTGGACTTTTTATCAAAATAAGAGATACTTTTCTTCTTTTATGTTCCCTTGCCTTTTTCTCCAACTATCAACACAAACTTGGCTTATTTTTAAAATTAAATTCTATCTGTATATTGAAATAAGAGAATATTTTCACTTTCATGTTTTCACAGAATGAGCTACGATAATTAATTATATCCTTAGCATAGATCTTGCATATCCATAACACTGATCTTGAAAGGAGCAAAATATTGTTAGTGAGACACAGAAGGCACTGAAAACTACTGCTAGCTAAATAATGTACTGCAATTGCAAGTGCAAGTTTATAGCACATGTTCAAACTCAACTAACCAGCACTGTAAAGGCCTGCATGAACATTTTCATTTAATAAAAGCACAGCATTTTGTGATTAAAACACATGATACTATTTATCCACTTGGAGCATTTTTTAAAGTTAAAACTGAATACTAACATGAATGTATTTCCTAGGTAGAAAAGTAACTACCTGTAAGACAGCTTAAAACAATGAAACGCTGTTCAGATGCTCACATAAATGAGTACCCAGCCAGCCTAGAAAGGTCAGATGTAGTCAGAGTACAATCCACAAAGCGTAGTTTGTTTCAGCAAGATTTGGTGTGTTTAACTCAAATATTTGACTGGCTCATTAGCATTAGTGCAAATGCAAGGACAAGCCTTTGTATTTAAATAACCAAGGAAGATGCATAGCCTAGTTCCTCATATATTTTCCTGATTTATACAATTACCCCAGACTTTCTGGTGCATTTTCTTAAGTAACTTGTTCAGATCTCAAATCTAAGCACATACTCTAAGCACTTGAGCACATAACACATTTCCCTACATGATAAAAAGGCAAAGATATTGTTCTAGTGAAACCATATGTTCTTGAATCCTTGTATGCTTAAAGAATGGGGTGATTTTCCTATTCAGCATATAGTTTTAAACTACAGCCCAGATAGCAATATGAAGCAGCAAAATTTTTAAATCAAGCAGAAAATGCAAACAAAAACCAGAAACGAAATGTGAAAGGCAAGTCTATTGACAGCTATATTACAGAAGGCTGAAGTCTTCCACTGTGGGCTTCGAGTACAAATGCTAGTGACATAAACACAGTTTTTTAGTCTATTTTTAACAATCATCTTTTCCATCATAAAAAGGAATATTTTGATAATTTTGCAGTAATGTATAATGTCATATTGAACTTGATCTGTCATATGATACACTTCAGTTCCCCAAGCCAGGGCACATCCCTCTTAAGAGAATTGCCGTGATGCTGCACACATTTGTCAAACAACAATCCATTGTATATTGTAAAAAACTTAACTCTTAAGGATGATGACTTCCAAGTCCCATCTTCACTTTGTAACTCCTGTAAAGATCAGGAGATTTATGGCTTTGTTTAACCAAACTGAAAGTTATTTGTGGTAAACTTTGACTGAAATGCAAAAGAAAGAGTTTATCTTTAGTCAATGTATATTAAATCTAAAACTGGAAAACCCATTCACAAAGAAGAGTTTTATATGGAAATTCTCAAATCTTTTGCTTGTAAAGTTACTAAAGTGGAATCAGGTTCAGTGACCATTTATACCATTTAGCTTCTTGCTCTCTCTACAATCTCCATAAAACTAAAACATACTCTGATGCTCCTTTTCTTCTTGATTTGCATAATCCCACCAATTCCTCCAGGGTGAATTCCTGGTTTACATGAGTAAAACAAACAAACAAACCAACCAACAAACAAAAAATAATCAGAAATATCAGTATGTTCACTGAAGTATTTGAGAATCATCTGACCAGGACAATTTTTGATCATTAGATCATTTAAGGATCTAACAGGGGTTATTTACAAGTTTTCCACCCTCCCAGTTCCCTCTTTCCTCCTCAGCAAAAATGCTCACCTTATAGATGGGTATAGAAGGCTCCTAATTTCTGCCATGCCTAGTCTAGAAGAAAATCTTGAATATGGTATTCTATGGTACTGAATACCTTAACTACTGTTATTAGTTGTTCTACAGTGGATTTCCCTTGCTTCAATCCTTCCCCCACATTTTCTTTCAGAAGCATCAACTGCATTCACGTTCCTACTCTATAGAAATTCCCCTCCACAGGGAGCTTTTTGAAATGAGAACATTGCAGGACAGATACATTGTTTTCTTAGCTAACAGATCTATGTTTTTCTCAGGAATACTCTGATTTGGTTTTTGCTTTCCTCCTGACAATGTCTTCTTACATTGTAGCAGCATTTCTGAGTCTAGATTTTTGTCAGCTTGACCTTTCCAGCTTACTGGGTCCAACTGTTTTTGTAATAAATCACTTGGCTTTTCAACATCTTCCTTACTTACAAGGCTTTTCACTGGCTTTATTAAAAGTTGCAGAAGGTCACTCTGAACCATTGGTTCTTAATACTAAATCACACAATGTAAAAAACACATATTTTACAATCAGCATTTGTAGGAGAAGAAAGCTTACTAGAAGGTGGAGGTTTTTTTCAAATTTCCATGTAACTCTAAAAAGTATCAGCATTTGAAAACATACAATCAAACTATAAAGTTGCACAAAACAGGGAACAAAATTTAAGAAGTTATAGCAATTAGTAATAGCATTGGTAAATGTCAAGTTTTGCCTACGTGAATTACGTACAGTCTACAACTCCTCTGGGTTCTTATCACTATATATATGCTGACATATCAGCAATAGAGCTAGTGATAAGTGAATTATCTCAGTCTGCAGCTCTTAGTCAGCAAGTCACTGTGGATTTACTCAGGTGAACTCACTTTTGATGTACTCACTCTACTTACAGAGGTATTCCAGCTTTGATACACCTGCTTGTGCACTGTATCTTTTCTACTTCAGGTACCATCCTAGACAATCCTGTTACACAGTAGAAGATACCTACAACTGTAGCTTTATATCCTGAAGTGTAGATATCCTTTCTCCTGACAAAGACTGTTTCCCACAAAGAAGTTTTAGCCACTGTCACGAATAAACAAAAGTTAACACAGCAAAACTCTTTTGAGCCCTGTAGGTACAGCTGTACAAGGCCTTCTGCCAGTATAGAATTATGCAATCAAAAGCCTAACCTAAAATTCTCATAGACAAATCTAACACCGGTTTGACCTAAGAAAAACATCAAGTTTCTGTTCTCAAGAACAGGAGGCACAATGCTTTAAATTTTCTATAAAGTGGAAGATAAGATTCCAATAAAGGAAGTCCCAGAATCTCAGTCAGGAAAAGTGGTACACAAAGGCTGGTAAGGAAAAAACATTCTTCCCCACATCCTGCTATTTATGTATCACATATACCATTAGAAGGGTATATTACAGTATATTCCTCCAAACAGGCATGAGATGAATAAACTGATCAGCACAAACTTGGACGACTGAGCTGTGGTCTGAAAGGGGGAAAGCATGCAGGAGACCTAAGCTGTCATTCATTGCCTCCACCACCAACTTTGCCAGTTCTCAGCATACAGAGGAGAAATGGGCAGATGACACCTATTTCTAGCTGAGTCTTTACGTATTCAATTACTGAGGAAATTGCACAACAATCCAGACAGTACAGATTTAACCCTTATTCCTTCCATACAGGCTCAGAAACACAAGACTGAGAATTGTCACTTGGCTGGGAGCTTGACTTTGATGCTGGGTTAGCTAAGGCTGCTTTATCAGCTTCTCTCTGCTAGTCTATGAATGACAGTTTGAAAAGTCTACATTGCCAACATAAGATTAGCATCCACAAGTCTCAGATTTATTTCAAGTTATTTAGATTAACATTCATGTGTCCTACATGTAGGATTTTAGAATGGCAAGTTGATCTAAACCATTTTTCTCCCTGGCCCCAAATGTGAAATGTAGATCTGTCAAGAAATTAAGATAAAAATGCAGGTCAGTATTGGTATATCAGGAAATTTGAAAAAATGCAAAATGCATACATTTCCCTAAGGGAACTGCAGAATGAAGAAATGCAGAAAAATGTATGTAAAAAGCCAATAATAGTCATTGAGACTAAGAATAAATCTTAGATGTGCTGAAGTTATATTGAACACACCTAAAAATAAATTAGATTTTATTCAAAAGAAAGTCTTAAGACTTATGTTCACAGTGCTTACAACATAATGTGTAAATACTAAATTGTAGTGGGAGTTGAAAAAGAGTGAAGACTCTTAAAACCCAAAGGCATGTTAGGTGTAGAAGAAAGAGTCTCCAAAAGAAACAAGATAATTAACATGTGAAATTCAGAATAAGTGACTCACAAGGGAGCACTGCTGACCTAGGAAGAGCTTAACTACAAAGTATGGGGGAATTGGCACAACAAGAAACTTCCCCCCATGAAAATATTAGAGAAAGCAGCTGTTTGTAACTGTAATGCTACCACTGTTCTCTGTGAGATCTTTCTTCTAACCTGTTCTAAAGGTACACCAATAGTTTTCTTCTACTCCAAAGTTTCTTGTCCACAAACAAGAGCAACAGAAACCCCAAGCAGTTACTGTCTTGAGATGACGCTTTATATACTGGAATGGAACCCAACTGTATAATGAATGGCAGTGTTAACTCTCAGTTCATGGATGTTTGAATTGGTTTTGATGATTTGCAAAGCATAGCTGTCTGGAGGTCTTATCTGATTTGATTCCATTGCCAGTAATGCAGGCTGCAAGTATTTAAAATGGTTGTTCACCTCCTTTCAAGAACTGAAAGCATTGAAACATGCCCTACAATATTCTGTAACTGTCAGAAATGTGGTAGGATACAAGGAAATTAGATTTATACACAAAGATTAACTAGTGTAATATTCAAGATAATTGTGATATAACAGAGTCCAAATATTCATCAGTATTTCACTAACTTTCCAATTAGAAATCTGTCTATAAATCTGGTTGTAATACTTGCACAAAACATAAGCTGCATGTAGTACTTGTGAATCACAAAATTCACCTTGAAGATAAGGCTTTAAGTTCATCACTCATCCCCATCCTCATTTCAAGATTTCAGTTATAGAATCATAGAATTGTCCAGGTTGGAAGAGACTTTTTAAGATCATCAAGTCCAACCATCAATCCCCAGCACTACCACTTTGATAGAAAGCTCAAACATATCATCACCAAAAAAGATTAAACAGAACATACACTAAGAGCTAGACATGCAAAATCCATCACAAACATTAGAGTTTAGGAGAGAAACAAATATTAAGTGAACAGGCAGACAGTTCCATGAGGACAACCACTCTGCAGATGGGTGACCATCTGCAGGTCTGGTTAATCTAGGGCATACAGATGTTTGATTATGTTTGTTATGTAGGAGACCATCATGCAGCGAGGTGGTCACAAGGTCAGGTAATGAAGCATTGTTTGATTATGAAGAATTCGTAAAGTCTTATTATCACAGTGCTAAGGCAACTAGCATTATTCTTTATTTCTACTTGTATGACTAATTTGAGCTCATTTTCCTTGTGTTGCCACCATCACAATAATCAAAATCCTCTTTAAATGTTGCAACACAAGCATATTTCACACATTGAACCTTCTATACATTCTTATTACATAGTGTTTGTCATCACTATGGAGGAGACAGAAAGAATGAGAGTTTAGTGACATTAAGGAAGAGCTTTTGCTTCTATTCAGCTCAGAACGGGAGGTCGCCTTGGTGAAGGCTTTTCTGTAAGCTGCTTAATTCTTCAGGGACAAATATGTAACAGCATCACACTTCACATCTCAGACTTTCCATATGAAAATCAATTGATGAGTCAGGGAACTAAGGCCCTCACAGTATTTATGGTTTGAGCTTTCCCTTTTTTTTCAACATTTAATCTTTCAATCTTGATTGAAAGAGACAAGTATGAGCCAAGAGCATTAAGAAAGACATTTCCTGGAGATTTACAAAAGCATATGAAAAACTGCCACTCTAAGACTTCATTAGTGGGCTACAGACACAACACAGAAATGAAATTCACATTTCAATTGATTTCTAGACAATAAAATGAACAACTGCAGCAAAGTATGGTTAGCAATAAGTAGCTGTAGAAATTTAACGCAGTAGACATAATGCTGCCGTATGAGTAGGCATTGTGCAGTATTCAGAATTTTCTGTCCAGCAAAACTGAAAAACAAATAAATATTATAAACACTGTTGAGCCCTAACATTAAATACAGACTTTCCCCCTATTCTAGATTCCTTTTTGCCTTGAAATCTCCCATTATCTGCTGGGCCCTCTCCCTAAAAGCACTTGCCAATGGATCTTGCAATGCTACACATCCAAAGAAATTTCTATTTATTCAGTAAATTTTAACCTCTTGCCTATATGGCTTTCATCTTCATCCTGAATATTTCCCAAACTTGCTGGCACTCTCTAAGAGCAACAGAGCTTGCTCCCTCACATGCTGTCCTCTCCAGGAAGGTCCCACTAAACATACTCTTCCTCTGAAACCAAAACTTTTACTGCCTGCCCAAAACTTAAATAGGAGCGTTCTGTGGTCTTCTAAACAAAATCCTAAGTCTTTTCCAGGTCATCCCAATAACCAAATTTACCAGCAGAGATCCCAGTGCACTTGTCAAGACTCACTAAGTCTTTTGGTTCCTTATATGTTCTAGTTTTAAGTGGAGATGTGTTCATCTTACTACTGAAGTTGCTATTTAGAAACACTGTTGGCTCCCTAAAAATGAGAGACAGGAAAGAATTAAAAAAGGAATCAATCAGTAGATAAAGTAGTAAAAATCAGTGATCTCCTATACTATCTCAGCTTGTCAGTTTACACAGTGCACGGAATAACTTTTTTTTAATTAGGCCATTATATCATGACAATTATTTTATTTTCATGAAACATATGTTAACATATATTAATGTGTATAAACATCAATGTGTACCTGACAGGTGGAGTAAAGGTCATCAAGCACAGCAATCCAGAGAGGCTGTGGAGTTTCATTCTCCTTTGGAGAACTGGGCAGTGTCTTGAGTAACCTGCTCTTAGTGACCCTGCTCAAGCAGACGAGTGGGACTAGATGATCCCATGTGCTGCTTTCCAAACTTAACTGTTCTGTGATTCTGTAGCTTTGTCACTCTCTGATCATGTACTACCAAACACTGAGAGGCTGTGGAGGGTTTCCCCCAGAATCACCACCTATTTAAGTAGATATAGCCCTTCCAAGCTTTTCCTCGAAATATTAACATTTCTCACACAGTGACTGTACACATACACATTATGGAGCTCTTCCCAGTGACTATTTCTGCTGGCATTTCAAGTCATGCTGAATGATCCACTGAAGTCATGATCCACTGAAGCACCAGAGACTCTCGTGTGAGATAAGCTTGTGGGCTGCTGTGCTTACAGCAAGGAGAAAAACAGTAAGCTATTGGAAGTCCATGTTAATGCATTTATTCCATTGTCTTCTCTTTTCTTGTCATACCTATACACTTATGTGCAATCTAAGTTAAAGCATTGGCATCTAACAAAAACAACATTTATGTCCATAGGATAATATGTAATAAATATAAGCATCTCATCTGCAACTCAAATATCACTTCAAGAACAAAAACACCTGTTGTCCTAAGGATTCAAAGGCATTTTGGTAATCCATTTTCAACAAAATTTTTAATTTCCCTAGTCTTACTGACAAAGAAGTCACTGATCCAAAGTCCACTGAAATAATTTTCTTTTTATTTGATTCCAGCAAGTTTTTTCAGAAATGAGAAAGATCTTTTAAAAGCATACAAATTACTACTGTAAGTGGCCAGAGAAAGTGCTAAGAGAAATGAGAAATTCTCCAAACTCTCTGCAACACAGCCTTTGTAAACACTGCACTACTTCTATTTCAAGGGTTGCTCAGTGACAAGTATAAGACATTATTACAAAATTAATAAAAATGCTCTCAAATAAATACATTGTTAGGTAGAAGAAAAAATAAAATATAACCATTAAAAAGATCAATGCAATATCTTCCATTGACCTAGAACTCTGTCATTTCTTATGACACCCAAATAGTTTAATAATACAGTAATTTACTGATCTCATAACCTGTTGATTTCCACCACCTCTAGAATCATGAAGATGGGAAATAAAGGCTAAAAAGAAGTTGCCTAACAGAAAGACATCAAGTCTATAGAGTGCATATTACTAGTTCTCTAATGTAAGGATGCTTGGTTTAGATACTAAATTTATTATGTAACCTAACTAACTCAGTAACCTAAAACTCACTGCAGCTCTCAAAGCCTATTAGTATCTGAGGTGGGATTAAGGATCTCATGAGGTCCTTATTGTGAGTGATGAGATGTGTGAGAAATGGTGAGAAAATCATGATACTCCTGATTGCAGTAAGAGAATGAACTATAAAGACTTTTTTTTTTTTTTGACAGAACTGCTTTGCATTTTCCTGTCAGTGTATAGACCAAAATTAGAAGTGAAAATTAATTTACAGATACGTGGAGCATTGAAAGGTTTGATGTTCAGATATTTTAAGAATTTTTTTTAAAAAAAGGTGATTCCTGGGACACTGGAAGGGCAGTACTTCATAACATTCTGTTTTCCATGTCTTTAGTTCTATTTTGGTACTAGAACCATATTTTTTGCTATTGAGATCAGAAGGCATTTGCTTTCAGATCTCTCTAACTTTGCAGAATATAATCATGCTTAGCCAATGAGAATTAACTAGCTAACTGATTTGAAGTCAGCTAGTTGCAGCCAGCCATTTTATGTATCTAGGATGATCTGGAAGCCAACTGCTTTCACGTGATTTCCATAGATTCTCAATGTGGAATAAAGGGTTGTCAGAACATATCTGCTTTAAGGTACTCATAAGAAAAGCTTTTTTCAGCATGTCAAGAGTAGTGAAATGCTAGTATGGTTTTAATTATTTAAAATTTTGATTAAATTACTTTGTTATTTCTTTCTTAAGGTCTATCTTGGGTCTATTGGTCTATCAAAGTAAAATTGGCACAACTTTGCTAAGTTTTGATTAATTCACAGTTTATCATTCCAATACAGCAATTCTGTGCATTACAGAGAATTACCAGTTTGCAACTCACCTTTTTAATCTCATTTTATGAACTAGAACAAGAAACAAATCTTACCATTTCATTGCAATTTATGAGTTTGAAATTTAAGCTCTGGGTCTATTTCTTTATGTTCTACTTGCTGGTATGCAATCTGCCTCCTGTTATGATAAACTGTACTAACAGCCTTCAATTCAGTGAAATCACCTGCACACCATTCCTTTCAGATTATTTTATTCCATGGAGACTAGGAAAACTTTTTTCTTGTACAGAAACTCTGTTAGACTGAACTGGGCTCCATAGGGAATCACTGGAGACATTATGGGATATGCCGTTCTATCACTCCAAAAATGAGCAGCACATGCCTCTGGCAAGCTTGTGCTGCCAGTTGTGGGATTGGATAGATCTCATGGCCAAGAAAGCTGCTGAGTGTTAGGTTTTATTTTTGAACACTGAAGAGTGTCTCCCCTACAAGACAAAGAGAAGTATTCTATACAGGCATAACTCTTGAGTAAGCAATAGCTTCAATTGCTCTAGGCTAGATATGATTTTAAGCTGGAAATTGGGATAAGCACAAAATCGGGCAGCATAATCTTTTCAATTATTTGGTCCAGTGCCTATGATCATGCTCTTATTACTACCATTATTGATCCCCTTTCCTAAAATCAGTAGTACTGTTTCTAGAGTAGTTATCTGTTCACTGCTCTGTAGTTTGCTATACTCCGGATATGTTTGGATAAGCACAGCAAAGATTTCATAGCTTACATATCAGTTTTTCTGAAAAGCCCAAGGGTTATGATTAGTGCGAATGTGCTGTGAATAATGAATCACCATTCTTTTTTTTCCCCGTTTTTATGCAAGTAATTTAAACTACATGACAACCTTCCTGGTAGTTGTCAAGAGCAGCAGTGAGGCCCTGTCAATCAGTGCATGACTTGTGACTGTTTCCTAAGCAGCAACAGACAAAGCAAACTCTACAGCGACAGTATTCTCTGCTTACTTATCTTGGCAGTAGCCAACAGCTCTTAGTATTTTAAACATGACTAAAAATATCCACCAATTCAGAGAATGATATAAATGGCCTTGCTATAGACCACATAAGGCAGCATTATTTATCACCAGCAGGTATAGAGGGGAAGCACTGAAAGCAAATTCAGGAAAGATGTATCTGTAAGCTCAGTTATCAATAAGCAAATAATTAAAAATAGCAGACTGCCTTGTTGTTTTGTTATTAAGTAAATAACCCACAGTTTCCTATTTAAAAATAAACCCTGCAAACATTTGGTTAATGGCTGTCCTCTGGACAATTCTGCTTGTCTCTTTAAGGGGTATGCTTAGCCATAATTGTCAGGAAAGATTTATTTTAAAAACCTTCACTGCAATTCTACATTCTGTAAATTAGGGAGAGTTTATTCTTTCATATAAATCAGAAAGAAAGCATACTCATATTCACCTCATTTGAGGATTTTACAAGGAAACAAGAAAATGTTCCACAGTATCCACAAAGAGTTTCATATCTTGATTAACATTTTGCTTTCTGAAACCAGTCTTAGATTACAATATCTCATACACAAAAGGATCCCAGGAGTTTGCAATTAGGACAAGAAAGATACACATCTAATTTATGTTCCTGAAGCTTGGGAAGACTAAAATAGCAATATTGCAGTATATAATGCAATCAAGAGTAAACCACGTAAGATTCATCCCTGGTATAGTACAAAAATGTGAGAATGTGGGGGCAAAATGCAGTCAAAAACTCTTTCTGCTGCATTCCTCCAGAAAAGACAAACAATAAAGGCAGTTGACTATGAAAATTTACTGTAAAAAGAAGGAATAAGGAGATATTTGGAAAAAAAAAAATCTGTTTTCTTTGTTTTTCAATTTACTCTCCATATGGGATTTTAATAGTTTTTTACCAGCATAACACTTGAGAATTGCATACAAATCAGATCACTTCATCTTCACTCCTTTCATCCTCTATACAGACACATTCAATATTGTCGCCATTTTAAAGGTGCAGAAATTAGACTAAAGGGTGAATATGCACATAGTTATTCTAAAGACCTGATATATTAAAAGGACTAGCACTGGATTTCATCCCCAGCATTTTTTATATTCCTTCATAAAAATCTGTTTCTCTGGCTTTTGAACTGCTCTGAACATCTCGCTCTTGTCAGGTGATAAAATGAGCTAAGAGTTTTATTAGAAGCCTGGCTTCACTCTGGACACTGTTCAGGACACTGTGGGAGGCTTGATTTGCAGCAATTCATCCAATCATCTCATAAAAGGAACCTACTGCAGTGACAGGAAGCTCCCATCACTGATTGCAGAAATTTAACCACAAGATAATCTGCCTAATTTTCTATAATAACTTACCAGGCAGAGACAAGACTACTTTCTGCTGTTGATATGGCTGACACAATAAAATACTGGTGATTTTCCTCACCACCTAAAGAACTTGCTAGCAGGAAAACAGAGCAATAACACACATAAATCTGTAATGCTATAAAATATTACTTTTGCAAACAGAATGAAGTGCAGTAGAAAACTTCAAGTTATTGGTCATTGTGCACATTCTTAATATTGTTTTTAGCATAGCCGGTATACACTGATGGTTCATGGTAAGAGAGAGCTCTATTCTACATAATTTTACAACAAGAATTCTATTTGTCAAGCTACTGTTTCAATTCAACTAGATCTTGCTTCTGGCTAAGCTATTACATGACCAGCTATTGATGAAATTATGTATCTTATATCAAGAAAGATTAAAATTACAGGAGCAGTATAAGACAGAAATATTTTCATGATACTGTACCTAAACACAGGTTTACAGCCTAAGCTGTAACTTGTCATTAAGGACCATTTTGTGCATTTGTGGTTTTTTTTAAGGTAATAGAAGTGTAAAGTTTGAGTGATGAAGGTTGGAAACTTGCTCTGTTTGTTGCTTTGAAAACTGAAGATACAGGAGGAACACAGCATTCTTTTTAAACTGGCAACATTACTGCTTTTTTCAGTCAAGGCACAATCAAAATGTTTGTTTTGCTTGTTGAATAAACTGTACTTCTGTCAGTATTACTTTTAGAATAGACTTCAGGGAAAGAGAAGTATTTCAAATATATACCACCCTTTAGGCTTCAAAACTTCTGTTTTGAAGCAGAAGAAAATACTGTTTTTTATAACATACTTATTTAATTATTTTAGATAAATACCTGAAAATTCTGTCATCTTTTTCTCTAATAAGCATCTTTCTTACTCATCTGTTCAAGTCATTCAGTACAGTAGTTGTTAAAGATGAACACATTATCACTGAATGAGGCACTTTAGTAACTAGGAGCAGGGTCACTGTTTTAGTGTGGTTCTCTGCCCATAGTTATTTACCTTGCTGAATGAGTAAATGAGTGCATGCTCCTGATAAAATCACAGTCGGATATATGTTTACCCTAATTACAAGTCCTCTTTCCATACTTCTGCTTTTTTTTTTACTATTTAGTATATTTTCTAGCTTCCTATTTATGCATAAATCTGTTCTGACAATATCTTTCAGATTCCAAAGACATCAATAGCTATTACTACTTTCAGTATTTTTTTAACATTAATAACATTCTATTGTCTTATTTCAAACTGCAAATTCAAAATTGTTGTTTTATTATAAATGTTCAAGTCAGAATCTTCCAGTAATCTGCCAGTTTCTCACTCCAGTCCCATCCCCAGACTGAAATCTTACCACTTGCTTAGATTTTTCATTAGAGTGTTTGTATAAACTCATTTTCACTTTGTATGCTCAGGAAATTAGGATAATGAGTTATGTGTCTCTTGTGTATTATCATTTTATGCAGACTGTGTTTTTACAACAATATAAGTTCACAGTCATCTTCTTTGCCAAGGCTAACTGAAAAACATGAAACTCATTAAACTCTATTATAAACTAAGACTACCTTTAGTTTTCTGGTACACTCTGTCTGCAAATAGAGAATGACAGTGCTGTCTTAATCTCTTTACATTGGTTTCCCATACATAGAGTTCAGATATGATCTCCTACATTTAGAGTTTCTTGGGAGTTTTTATCTCTTCCATTCTTTCTCTCGGGTTATTTTCTTCAGCCTGGATTTATTCCTGGTAATGTGTGCTATTCAGTTATAAGGTTGCACCAAAGAAAACAAAAGGCTGAAGCAGCTCTAATTGCTGCACCTTTCTATGGTCTCTGTAGAGTTCTTTCTGAGTCTGCCTGGATGTTAAACCAGCTGCATGTGAATCACTCTCACCATGATGTGTAGAAGACATTGGCCTGACTACATTCCTGTGCTATCTACTTTTGTGCTGCCAAGATCACTAGGAAAGTTAAACTCGTGGAGCTGCACTCCGTAACTTGAACGAGACTCAGTCAGACGAGACTCATGGGGCATGTCCTGTGTTTCCTTTGTCAGTGTACTTGTAAAAAGAAGGGTAAGTTCTCAGCTGCAGGATAAACCAAAGGTGCTAAGTCAGCAAAAATGGAGTTTGGCAACAGCTACTTTTAAATAATATGAATTCTTAAAAGCATCCTACAAAATTTTCCACAGGGAGTCATATCCTTAAGAGTCAGTGGGCTATTAGATATATTGTGGATTTGCAGCATTAATTAGAAAAAGAGAAATAATAAGCAAATCCCAAACTCATTATAAGATCTGAGAAACTGAGCTGAGCACGTCTTAAAGGTTGAGGAACAGTGAAAAAAGGACATAACATTGACAACTTATTTTGCATTTGAAAGCTGTCTTTTCCGGGGTGTGAAGTGAATCACGTACCCAACCTGTCTACCTATCACCAGCTAACAAATAGGGCATCACAAATTTGGGCTAATTCAGTACGTTCTTCCTGCTCTCAAATGTAAGTAACTAAGTCAGTAATTACTCTGCCTTTGTGTATTTTTCTCTTTCACAGCAGACTGAATCCATGTAGCTGCATCAATATCAGTCCTACCACTAAACCCTTAATCTCTGTATATTCACTTTGTTTCATGCAATGCCAAACAGATCAGCCCTGCAACCAGTTCTCTGCTGTGTAGGTACAGACTTCTCGTTAGGGCCCAGGCCCTGGCTCTGGCCTTTCCCTCATTTTTCTGGCTGAGCTGTACTCACTTGGCACCTGTCAAAGTCTTCAGCAATCTCAGCCAAGAAAAGCTGGATTGACACGTTTCAAGATACTCATGGCATCTCTAAGGAATATTTTGCAGACTAGCAAGTAGGATTTGATTTTTTCCAGCCATGACTGTCTTACAAGTGGTAGATACTACTGTCATCTCAAAATCTCATTTTCCATTTCTAAAGGCAGCTGTGTAGTAAGTCACTGGTCTTCATTCAGCAGAAACCTGGACTCAAGAGTGTAGGAGACACAAAGGAAATTTACAAGGGGAGAACTGAGTGGAGAAAGAATAATCTTCCTTCCTTTTCATCTAGTTTTTCAAAAGTTGGAACATGTGCCAAAATCAACAAAAAACCATGATGCTTGGAGAATGTTTCATTTGATCGGTGGGAAGGTTGTATTGAAAGACATTTTGTCTTTCAATATTCTGTAACTGTTAGAAAAGTTTTGGTCAAAACATCTGTCCAGTTCTACTAGGAATATGTGATGTATTCCTGCCCTTGTTCTCAAAACAGTGAGTATGCCATGAAGCCCCTCGGGATGACTAATCCTAGGCACCAGTACGTGCTGGGGACTGGCCAGCTTGAAAGTGGCTCTGTAGAGAAGCACCCTGGGGTCTTGGTGAAGAACAAGCTGAACATGACTCAGCAATGCATCCTCACTGCAAAAAAGTCCAACTGCATTAGGAAAAGGATTTGCTGACAGGCTAAGGTGGGCAATCCTTCCCCCCCCACTCAGCATTGGTGAGACAAATTTGGAGTGCTGTCTTAAGTCCTGGGCTCCCCAGTAAAAGGAAGATAGAGGCTTACTGGAATGAGTCCAGAAATGGGTCAGAGAGCTAATTAAGGGACTGCAGTAACTAACATACAAGAGGCTGAGAAAAGCTGACTGTTTAGCCCTCAAGAGAGAAGGCTTGGGTGTGTCTTACAGAGATGGCAAAGAACAGTTACCCAAGACACTCAGATCCATGGAAATATTGAAAATGTACTTGGACACAGCCCTTGGAAACCTGCTTTAGCTGACTCAGCTTGAGCAGAGGATTTGGGTTAAATGCCCTTGTGAGGTCCCTTCCAACCTCTACAATTCTGTGACTCAGTAAAGCACATGAGGGTCTCCTTCAAGGCACCTGTCACTGGATACTTGTACCAGAATCCAAAAGGCAGCACGAGCTCCGGGGAGCTTCCCTGAGGCAGCTTTGTTTCTGTATTGTTTTGCTTAACTGCAGCTTGACTCCAGACTTGATGAGAAGGCTAAGCATCATCCATAGGTGATGGATGAAGACCTCTTGAGAATCATAATTGTTATCTGTTGCTATGGCAAGTGTTAGACTCATCAGCTAAGACTTTACCTAAAATACTGTTATCTGACTTATGGGTCCAGTTGTCAAACTAGAAATACCTACTTTACTGAAGTGTCACTGAAAACATGATTTTATTCTCTTCTTAGTATTTTAAATTTTAGGAATTTTAATTTTAATTTTATACAATTGCTGTGCTAGAGAATAACAAAAATAATTTCTTCAAAAACCAAAAGGTGAACTTTACTAGAATATGGAAATTCTTTTATTTTCCTCTCTATATAGCTGTTAAAGTTTTCCCATTAGTCATTCAATTTTCTAAAAGAGATTTAAAGAAGTAATGCCTATGTCCAAGCAGATCCAAGGAGGATTTATATACTTTTTAAAATATATATAAATATAAATATGCTGGTATCTTTCAAAAGAGTTTTTATGTGACAACTACAAAGAGAATGATGCTGAACTTTCTGAAGCTTTAAAAGACAGGCCAGAGATGGAACTGCTTGCAATCAGAGTGCTCTGTAATCACTTTCTCTCTTCAATCCTCCCTCACTAACCCATAAATAAGACTTCTCGAGTATTATGAAAGTCTAACTATACAGATTAAGAAGAATAAAAGTAAAAATATTAAGGTTCAATTTTATTTTATTGTTTATGTTATGTCATATTTTTTGTAAAAATCAGTCTCCTACTATGCTGGAACTGTATAACATGCTTTTTTAAACTATATTTTTTTCTTACAATTTATACCACAATCCATCAAGTTTGTTTCCATCTAGCTCTGTAAGTTCATGGATTTTAAAGAGCTCCTTTAGCCTAGTCCCTCCATAAATGTACCCCCATGTGTTCAAATAACAAACACAAGGTTGCATGAAAAGCTAAGTGGAAAGCAGAATCTTCAAGATGGGATCATGTTTTTTCTTTCAGTTGTGGCAGAGGTTATAGCCAAGGTTTTGGTATGGTGACAGGATACTTGCTCAGGAATGGTGAAACTTTCCTGCAAAGACGTAGTGGTGTAAGCTTCAAAAGAAAATACAAACTAGAATATTCCCAATCTCAGAAATCATCCTAGACTTATGGTACAGAAATTCTAAATGTAACAAGAAAATGTCAAATCATGACTGATTCTCCATTTACTTTCAGTGTTTACACCAGGGTATTTTAACTGATTACAACAGTGTTAATTTTTTATTTTCACCTTTACAAGTCAAGAATCAACACAGTGGCCTGAAGAAGAAGAGCCCATAGATTAAAATATCTTTTCTCTGTAAGCCACAATAAATGGAAACACACTGTCATCAGTTCTCATCAAACAGAGAACAAAGTGATCTTTTTTAACTAGTCCTGGGCAGATGATATGTAAGTAATTCGTCATTCCAGAAATCTTTGTCCAAAACTACTGTCTGGTGTTTTGAAAGATTCTATGACAAACTTCAGTATCTTCTTTTGGTCTAAAGATTTCTTGCCAACGACAATTGTCTGTACTCAGAACCACAGACCCACACATAAATGTCCAGTCTGTCTTTCCACAGCTGGACATTTGCATGATTGCTGGGGTTAAAAATTTAAAAATCATCATTTAAAAGCATTTTAATACAACTTGTTTATTTTAAAATTGCAGGGTAGATTATGCAACATAGGTGAACCCCACAGCAAATGTCTGTAACTATCATAGGAAACAGAACATTCCTGGGAAACACCACAATACAATCTCAAGATTCAGAACTATTTAAGCCTCAAAACCCTCTATGCACATTATCCTTAAAGTTTTTATGAGGCCCTTGGCTGAGCAGGTCTAGGATTATTCTGTTCTGAGTTTAAAAATGAAATAAGATTTCCTCAAATCAGCTGTCAAACATTGCTTCCAGCTGGAGCATTCATGATGTGATAAAATTAGAATGCTAAGAAAACACAACACAAATAGGATTGATCTAAAAGTCAGACGACACATTTCAGCATCTCTGATGATATCAGCTGTGTTCTGCTCGGTGAGATCTGCATGCAGCGAAGCCTGCTTGGTATTGTGAAACTGCACTGAGCAGAAAACCCTTGTGAGGGGCAGGATGAGCCCAACAACGTGCTTAAAGATAGCCTGGTGTTTCCTCAAGCTCTTTCAGCATTTCCTAGGTTCCTGCTAGGCTACAGGACCTTGGGCAAATGTCTGTAGTGAAACTTCAATGAATCAAAAAATGAAATCAGCAAGAAAAACAAGCACAGAAATTAAAACCATTAAATCATAAGAAATTGACACCCTCTGTGAGAAAGAGAAGGGCTGATTCTTCTTCCTGACTCAAAATCTATTATCTCACTCTTCAAATATGTAAAAGGCTGTTACAAAGGGAAATATAGACCAGGAATGGTCTAATGTGTAATAGTAGAAGGCACAATAGTAGTAAGGAAGAATTAGGTTAGACATAAAAAAAACCCAAAAAAAACCAAAAACCCCAGAAAACCAACCAACCAGAAAAAAAAACAAACCAAACCTCTAACAACGCAGTTAGTGATAGATGCCCTGTGAAACAAACTCCTTGTGAGACTGTAAATCCCTTATCACTGGTGCATCTCACAAACAGGTTATACAAACAATTGTCAGGAATGATTTGATCCATCTGAGTCTGCCCTCAGCAGTGTGCTTGACTAGACAAGCTCTTACATACCCTTAGAGTGTACTTTTATGAATAACATATGAAAACAGGGACAAACAAAAATATTTACATAACATCTGCTAGTTTAGTGTATAAGCCCACATACAAACACGGCAAGTTTTGAAAAATACTTTTTCTCCTATTAGAAACATATAAACAGCTGGAATTTGGTAGAATATGGCATGAGCAATGAACCTTCTGAAAATCCAGAGCCAATTTATTGGACACGAAACCTTGAAAAATATGACTACTAGAGACTAACTCCATTTCAATGGAGGGAAGGCAATTCAATTTCCAGCATTAATCCTTACCAACATGAAGCTTAAGCCTAACAGGATCTTAGCACTGCTTATAAGGGTAGCATAAGTAATTTTAATTTCATAGGGTATGATTCTCAGCAATGTGCCTTAAATAATTACAGGGGAAATCTCTTGGCTTTCATGGTTTGAAGCAAGTCACTGTCATGCCAGTGGATGACCCAACCAGAAATTATCAGCTTCCAAAACCAAACTGAATTAATCTTAAAAAATTACACTGAACCCCAAAATAAACTAAATTCTAACTCAATAATTGGCAGACAGGGACACATCTTGGGGGAAGCAGGGCAGGGGGTGGGGGAGAGTGAAGAGTATGAAAGTTCACTTTAAAATTTTAAAAGAATAAGGTGTATTTCTCATAGCAGGCCAGTAATCTAGGATACTGAAGATTTAGTGTCATTGGGCAGCCCTAAGTGCTTATCTGAGTCTTCATACATTTGAAGTTCCTCTGTCATTGGCTTTTGCCATAATGACTTGCTCAATAATAAATAAAACTTCGAAATAAGACTAAAGACCCATTCATTAGAGTGTTTGTAAAAATTTTTGACAACTGACTAGTGCAATACTAAGAATGAAATCCAGTCCCCTGTATACTTCTAGAGTATAGCAGTGTCAAAACTCTCAAAGACTTCAGCATGACTGACGTTGGAATGTTGCTTCCTAAATCCTTCTTCTTGAGTCCGCTTTTCATTTGCTATCAGTGTTTCTCATAATGAGAAAACTGTTCCAGTTAACACACATGGCAGGCAGTGAGAAGGTACTAGCTGGTACACTACAGTCTGCACCCCTCCTGGAGCCTGTCTTTGATTATGTCTCAGTAAAAAATGGGAAAGAGACTCATCCAGTTTCCTGTCTGGAAGTCAAAGATTGTTGTATAACTTGTTCTGCCAATGCCAATGATCAGCTTTAGCTAGGTGAGACAATCCTGACCAAGCATATTGTGAAAGAACAGTTTTTAGTCATCAGGTCTAGATTTCCCTGGTGTATCACACTTTCTTACACATGTAAGAAAGTCAGCACATTTTAAAATAGAAATTAGAAACAAATATTGGAAAAAGAAAGTGCTGTCACATGAAATGTATGAGTTTGCTAACCAGCCTTTCACATGCTTTTCATATGGATGTATATGGTTTTGTTTTATTTGACAACTATCTTCAAGGTTTTTCCTGAAGTACAAGGTTTTTTGATAAATTCAGCTGGTAATTTTGAACACTTTATTCTTTACAAAGAGAGGAATTTTGGGCCTCAAAAAATATTATCATGTGCCCTAGCTAGTAAAGTGACTATTTTTATAGATGGCTTTAATGTATTTGTGAAATAGATGGCGTTTCTGCTTACTAAACAGAAAACCAAAATCCTGTTAAAAATCATTTCATGGCACTTAAAAGCAAATTCTGTATTAAAGCTACTGCACTGGATTATTATCACAGAAATGCACTGAGTGATTTGTACTTCAAAAATTAATTTTGTTCAAACTCTGAATGTACATGAGTGATGATCAGAGATGCATCTATTTTGAGGAGATTTTCTTTCAGTGGTTTTGTCCGATGAAGGAAGTTGTAATGCATCAGAATCCAAATGATAGCATTCATGTATCTTAGGAAAAAAAATATACTAAAAGACAATCACACAAAGTTTTAGATCTCTTAAGTAGTTTTCTCAGTGAGCTTAAAGAGAGCAACAGATCTTTGAGCATTTGAACAAGGAAACCCACCATCCTGAAAGAGAGGAACAGATTTGTTTGAATTTATACAACCCATAAAAAAATGAAACCTGCTTAGATGAGCAGGAGTTTAATTTATTTTCTTCCCCAAAGTCTTTGACAGAGTTAAAAAAGAAGCAGACTTTCAAATGTTAGGAAAAAAATTGAGAGCAACAGTTATCTTTTTTTATGCTTAAATATTTCAGATACAACCAGGAAACAGATTTCTCTAGTTTAAAAAGACAAGCTGGAAAGATTTGCTTTCTCTGTCACTCAGATACACAAAGACAAATCAACAATCAAAAGAGCCAGAGTTTGTGTTTAGTATTTTACATTCCCTAACCAAATTTTTATTTCTTAGTTCTGCTGCAAGTAAATACTCACTGACTTTCTGAAGCAGAAAGTGACACTGAATCCAACTGGATTGATGGAGGTACAGTAGTATTATCTATCTCATACATGCTCTTTTTTAATCTCTCAGTGCCCACAACAACAGACACAAAACCAGAACAGCTACTGTAAAATAAGAGCCCCATTGCGTCTCAACCCTACAACCCTGACTGACAACACTCAGCAATTTCTTCAATTTGCCAGTGAAGTGACTCTGTACCTGTATCCTTCTTCCCACTGGGTGAAGGCAAATCCAAAAGCTTCAGAGAGGAGCTAGGCCAGGGATCTGCTTTGTTTAACAATCATTTTAGAAAGCACCCAACTCAATCCAAGGAACAAAGGAAACTTCAGTCCTCTCTGGCCAATGGGGTTCACTGGCTGTGAGTTTATTCTAATTCATATAGTTTTCTGGTGCACTTATACAAGAGACAGGCATTTTAGGAACTTAAGGTAGGTTACCCTGATTTTACTGTTGGCAAAGCTCTCAGACACAGTAGGTTTGAAAGCACAACCCACTCAAACATGCTATTATTAGAACCAGGTGGGAAATAATTTTCCCAATCTGGGAACACTTTTGAAATTAAGAAAAGAAACCTCTTTCCACTGTAAATTGGGACTAAAAGCCATAATCTCCACAAAATTTGCAAATTGGAAATCAGTGGAAATCAGTAGAAACAATTTGGCTAACTAGAAACCATTAAAAGTTTGGGATGAAAAGTGATCAGATTTGGGAAAAGTATTCAGAAGATACAGATATGGTAGAAAACACACTGTAGGAGAAAGGAATTGGTGAAAACATTGTCCTTAAAATTATGCTTATTAATAATAATTACCCTGAAAGATAAATAAACATATTGGTGAAGAGCATCTACATTTCTTGAAAACATCAAACTCATAGAGTTCTCATTTCCTTCTCCTGTTAAATTCATATGCTTTCTCACAGAAATCAGTCATGAATTTATATGCTCCCAACATGGTGTAGATTTGGGGTTAGAAATAGCAACAGCAGAATCTTCAGTATTTTGAACTCTAATTCTTCCATAAAACCCCTGAACTAAAACACTGAAACTGTATAGGTTTGTATGCCTGCTTTTCAGCTTCAAACAGAGGTACAATATACCACAAAGCCTATGAGAAACTGGAAAGAAATGTCACCTTTAAAATATGTCTGTAAATGCAGGAATGTGAAGAATTTCACAGAATCAGATGTCATGTTAATCCCATAGTATGGGTGAATATTTCCACATAAGTATCACTTTCTGCGTTACACAACTTTAAAAATTTGAGTAAAAAATCATACAAATAAAACAACTGCCATTAAAAAAAAAACAACTTCTGAAAGCTGTCTAACAAAAA
This sequence comes from Aleadryas rufinucha, assembly GCA_013397815.1. Lineage (NCBI taxonomy): Eukaryota > Metazoa > Chordata > Aves > Passeriformes > Aleadryas > Aleadryas rufinucha. The sequence continues at coordinate 202,642 of VZTH01015342.1, read as the reverse complement.
CTCAACATGTCTGTCTACATGCATTTCATGATTATTTGTTTGGCTACACAATGCCACACACTGAATGTAAGGTCAAATTCTTCTGTGACATTGGAGGAAAAAGTTAACTGAGATCAGTAGATTATGATCACCTATCATATGGTAAAGCTACCATTTCATGCCCTTCCACATAATAGAAAAGACTCAGATACTCTAAAACTCAGGGTTTGTAGTTTCTGCAGTTTTTGTGTTGTTCTTCCAATACCCTACAGGTATTTGTGAAATGTATGTTTAACAGCATTATACTTAACGAGGCAACAAAGTTCCATTGTCAAGACAGGATGGCCTTATGCCAGAAATTGTAACATGCTTTCAAGTCTGGTGGTGTTTTCCAGTTCCATGATGAATCTTGTTTGCATTTCTCTAGTTCTTTGTAATGCCACTGCAAGAGCAGCAGAGCAGGATACCCTAACTCGACTTTCAGTGGTACTAGGATTGACTAGGTGCATGTTCCAGTTTTAAATTGATTTTTTGCCCCAGGAATATGGTTATGATGTCAAGAATAGAGTTAGAGCAAAAAAGTTGGAATCAAGAGCAAAATTACCCCTATAAATTCAAAGGTAGGTACTACCTAAACCAGCTAAAATAAAATGTGCTGCCTCATTTTTAGTACTATTTCTCTTCTTTTGTGTTCAGGAAAGGAAAACAGAAAGGTTTAGTATAATCTCAGGGTAAGAGATCTTCTTTTTAAAAATCGTTTTCTGATCATTTTGCCATTAGACATTTCTAAGATGACAAATGATTTCACAACAGCAGATGATAAGCAAAAAAATAGATATTCTTCGGCTTAATTATTTAAAAAGCTGATAGCTGTAAATATGTCTAAGAAAAGACAAGTGAATCCGATATGACATAAGAAATATCATCATTTCTGTCCTTGCATCTTAAAATATTTTCTAGGCAGCTACCTCCTTGTTTTGGAAAGCCTGCACTGTTTTAAGCAACAAAATATTCTGGTTTTATATGCAGCAACTCTAACATGGTTCTTTACTGTATTTTGCTAACATCCTGATTTTTATATGCTGCAATAATCAATCATTCCCTGCTAGAGAGAAACGTGCTATTTCTAATGTTTTATTTTTAACAGCATGTTTCATAATAGATCACATTTAATTCCATTTGTGAGCTCCCCAAAGCCCAAAATAGCTGTAAAAGATGGACAGTTTCTGGGTAAGAAAAATATTTTGGCTGAGGATATTTACAACTTGGAAATATTTAATCCTTAATAAAATAAAGGTTAGCTGCTGTGAAACTGATAATTAGAGCTCAGAAACACTGAGGGTTCCTAATAAATTCTGGTATGTAGGTACAGAAGTTCTGTCTGTGTTTTGATAAATCTTTTTCTGTTCTCCAAATGCTGACTTGAAGCAGGAGGCTAGGGCTGAAAGCATGAAAAGCTATTTTTAGCTCTCATTCCCTGTGTGAGGATCTAAATGGGCTACATAGACCCCAGTGAATGGTGCTTATAAAACATTTGCATGGGGATAGTCATGAAAGCCAGAAGTACAAATGTAACAGAGAAACCTCTACTCAGTAGACATATGGTTCTTAAATTGTCCTAAGTAGCTTAGATGGCTACTGCAATGATCCTAAATTACACCAAGTGTACTCTGAGAATAAGCAAAGAAGAAATAACACTATTTGAGATTGCTGAAAGTTCAGCAACAGGAGAGGCCATATTCACATTTTCTATGTGTTTAATAATACCAGAGAGATTATTCAATATACCTTGACTGTCTAGGATATTCAATGACTCTTTGATCTGTGTGGTCATGCTGTATTTTAGTATATTTCATGACGAAATAAAGAGTCCAACAATTAATTGCTCAAATTTTAGAGTCAGTTTCAAGTCTTCATACTTGGGCACATAAATCTGGTTCAGGTTTTCAAAAATGCTCACTCTGTCTGGAAGCTGAATACTTTTGAAGTATGATCACTTAATCTGGTGCTAAAGGGATTAGTAATTTTATTGATAAATTAAGACCTGCTTAGTAGTGATTAAACCAGAAAAAGGAAAATGAGAGCATACGTGGAAAATAATATCTAAAGAACTGGTACTCTAGAGGTATATAATGTTCAATTTCCTCCAGAACATATTACAATTATAGAAAAGGTGGATAATTACATAGAAATTCTGAAATTAATGTATTGATCCAGAATAGTAGTAACTTGGAATAATGAAAAAGAGGATGACAACTTGAAACCTCTCTTAGAATTGAAGAACACAATTACACCCTGCATGAACTTTTCAAAAACTAAAATAAGCATGTGTCTGCTGGAAGCAGGTAGAGCTTTGAGAATCTGTACTGCAGCCCCACCAGATAACTAAAGAAATTTACACTGTGTCTAGAATTAAAGAGAAAAAATTGTCATTTTAAATATACTTGTAATGTGTAATTAGATACTTTTTTTTACTTTCTCTGATGCTTTCTTAAGGATGTTTGACAGGATTCAGCTCTATTTTCATTGGCTAGCCCACAGCAATCCTCTGGGGACTTGTGTAGCAGAGTCTATGAAGAATATTTGAAAATCTCATCTCCCAAATTTATAGTCAAGGAGATTAATTTCCTCTTACTCTTATTTGCAGCTCTTTCAAATGTGTATTTGGCCATGTATTTTCCTACTGCTTGACACTGCTGAAATGCCCTGTTTGCTTGGCAGGGTAATCACATATTTTACAAAACTACTTTAGCAGAGTAAAGCAAACTGTTTTCCCTAAAGCTGTCTGATAGATTTGCCAGTGGCAAAGCATCACGTTATTAGCAATTATTTCCAAGTTATCATAACATCTCTAAAGCATTTAGCAAGCCACTGTCTTCATTTACATTTTTAAATGAAGCATATAATGGAACATTTTAGATGCATGAGTGTGTTTGATAAAGGTTTTGGACATTTACTGCAGTCTTAAAAGTGCTTCTGTGTTTTGTGTGGGACTGTATAGATCTAGAAGATTCTAGTGAGAAAGTCAAGATTTCAGCATTTTAATGAAACAGAAAAGCTAAATTTTTTATTTCCCTCTGACAAAGGAAAGAAAGGATGTCCATGCCTCCCTGTTTTATACATGATGACATAGCAAGTTGTATGTATCCAACCAGGAGAGGCTGTGAGAGCAAAGAGTGGGTTTATTTATGCTATATGTGAGCTGTGGCATATGATGATCAGCCAAAAGTTCAATGGATTCTGAAAACTAGGGTATTTCAATTGAAGGGTATTTAAATGAGTCAGTGCAGACTCTCTCCTCCTCTGTGCTAACAATGGAATTTAAGGCTTTTCTAGAAAGGACGTAGAACACACTTGCTCCTTTTTACCCCTCTGAACATTATGGCAGGCAGGTTAGAAGGAATCATCACTTGGATCATTTTACCAGTCATGCAAGTGAAATTACACAGTAAGTGTATGATCTGGTGGGAAGGCTCCATATTGTGTTTCACTGGTTTCAAATACATTGCACCACTGCAGGAACACACAACATGTCCATAGGAAAGTCAAGTTGATGTACACTTGACTGAGTATGGATGTGTGTTTACGGCAAGACTTCCTTGCAGGAAAACACATTGGCCTCACCTGACTGACAGCTTCTTATTCCAGTATTTTGATAATAGTGGCCATACAGAACATGTGGCCTTTTCATACCAAATGTATGTTTTCATACCAAATGTTACATTTCCATGAATCCATGTCTGTTCCAGGATTTTTCTTAGGCTTGTTTCAGACAATGTAAAGAACTTCTATTTTGATTTTTTGCTGACATTTTCCTTCTAATGACCATAGTTAAATTTCACAACATGAAATTGAAATTTTCTAATTTCACAACATGATATAAAAGACAAGGAAACTTCTCCATAATTAAAAAAAAATAGTTTGAATTGATGTGAGCATAATATAAATTTTATGTATGAATAATATGAATATAATATAAATTTAGCACATGATATTTCATAGATTACATAAACATTCTTTATATTGTAGCATTACTGGGAAGACGTCATCAAATACAGTGAATTGATCTGTTTTACTTTTTAATTGATAACCTTGGCCATAGGATATCAATTTAATGGAACTACTTCTGAAATGAATCCAGGACTCCACATAACTTCAGGATTGCAGACCTCTATTCCAGTGAGTTCTCTCTAGCTTCCCGGTGTTATCCTGTGTGGTATGTGTTAACATATCAATAGTTTTAAGATCTAAAAAAATCTTTGTACTGACTTCCCCATTCTGGACCATCTGTTGTCCTCAAATCACATATGCAGTTTACTTTTCTCTCCAGCTCTACATTTGTTTCTACAGTCAGCTTGGGCAACAAATTCAGAAGCAAGGTGTAGGGTATATGTACTTAAGGATGTGACTTTTGTTTAATTAATTATATGATTGTATTTTGCCAATGATGCAAACAGAATTCTCAGTCAGAATGAAAATCATATTTTAATCCCTTTGTCCAGTGCATCAATTTAGTTTCAAATACAACAGTGTTACAATATGACTCTTCCTTTTTTTCTTTTTTCTTTTTTTTTTTTAATGCTGAATAATGCGATTAACACAGACCTAAGGAAAATATTTTTAAGCTCTTTAAAGATAAATTACGAAATCATGCATCAGAATTATCTTATACTCCCACAACACTGCGATATACACAATGACAGTGCGTAGGTAAAAGCACAGTCATTATAGACTTTGTAACCTTTTCTTGGTTTAGAAAATACAGATTAACAAGTCAGGAAAAGAGGAAAAGAGCAGGCACAGCAGTTTCCTCTTTCATTCATTCACTGCCATTACTGAGTCAGGTTCTTTATTTTTCAAGACTTCCTTTTTCCAGCAAAAATTGCTCAAACCATGAGAAATAATCAGAGAGAACTACATTCATCTTAGAGCACTGAGTCAATTTGTAGTGGAAAGTGAGAAAAAGGGGCAACCTGTTGCCTCTCCAATGTAAATAATGTGCCTGATTTTTATCTCAATTATATTGCTAAGAGAAAGGGTAAGTTCTGCTGGAGACTTCCAAACCATCAGTTATGTGTCACTTTCCTGAGATCAAGAAGACAAAATGCAAACACATTTTATTCTTATATTATTCTAAGAGTAAAGTAGTCTTCATGGTTTCATATACAGCAATAATCTCAAACTGAAGTATATCTTTAGTGCTACCAAAGTTTCTGTGAGTACAATATTACTAGCAAGAAGTTTGGTTATTTCTAAGGCTCCACTTTGAAAGTGACAAAAGACAAGTTCAACAATCTACTTGACAATCAAGCAATATTTTTTCCAATTTAGTTCACCCAAACTGTGAAAATAAAATTGCTAGGAAAAAAAAGGGGTTGTATGAGAAAGTTAGTATGTTTGGGGAACTTAGATGATTATCTTCAAAGTGAAAAAAAAAAAGCATCAATTTAAGAAGAAATTCTGATTCATAATGTAAACAACACGCGTGACCATATAGATATCATATGCCACCTATAGCATATGAAACTAGTTATAACCAAGATTGCCTGATAAAAGGTTTTTCTATTGGTTTACCTATCTCCAGAAAAAAAAATAAATAAAAATTACCCAATCTAAACAGCTCAGGTCCCCAGTTTTTAATTTAAGATTCCTGTAGGAGGAAAACAGCACTGATTTAAAAGTCAGGAAAAAGAAAATCTCTTTCTGAGAAAACCGTATCAAAGCAGAAAACTACAAAGCCACTTCCCATCCCTTCTCAGATTTCTTTTCACAACAACCTTGCTTTTTTTGCTGCTCGAATGCCTTTGAAGGCAAGGAACTTTTTTTTTTTTTTTTGTGATGGATTTGCCTGTTCCATAAGGCAAATCCGTTTCCGGACTCCTGCTCTGCCTGTATCTCATAACTCAAGACTTTCCAGCAGGGAAACTGAGCTTCTGCAAAGTAGAAATTGACTATAGATCTATAAAGTCGCAGAGCAGAACACTCAAAACTAAAGCCTTTTTTTTTCCCACTCTAGCAAATTTGCATTTGTTTACAACCTAGTTTAAATCAATCTGATTAAATAAGAACATAGCGATGACTCAGATGAGCATAACCTACATAACCTTGTCTGGAACGCTTACATTGTTATTTTTGCAGCTGAAGCATCAGCGGCAAAAATTTGACAAATTAAAACCTTAGCCAAATCCATATAGCTTTTAATGTTAATGAAGACTTTACTGTTCTTATTTCTTCTCACTAAAGTGCCTATATTATCTCATGAGTATACATCAATTAACCATAAGGATGTAATTCAGAATAAAATCTTCTTGACAGTGAATGTAATCCTGCCTAATATCAATTCTCCTCTTGGTTAAAGCTATTTCCTGTCCTGGACTTGCCACTGTGCAAACAATACTAATCAATACCACAAGACGTCTTAGCCAGAGAGGTCAACCTCCCACAGAAAAAAACCACAGCACTAACTATTGCTGAGAATGATTTTCCTTTAAATGCTTTATTTCCATTCAACCTTGAAAAGAATCTGATCCAAAATTAATCTAGAAAACAGTTGGTTACATCACAAAAGCATTATTATTTATTTGGAAATTATATCAGCAGAAAGAAATTATAAACTAAAAATTTTTTAATGTTGGTGGAAGTGGGATTTTGTCCCCTTTGGATCAAGAAAAGTTTCGAGAAGATCCATAAGTGAAATATTGTATCACTGCACTGTGGTTCTCCTTAACTCCTAATATTCAAGCTGCTGATTTCACCATACATCGTAAAATGTACATTCTTTAAATGCTAATTGTTAAACTAAATCTAAAATGTCAAAGCATTATAGATAGTAGTTATGGCCTTGTATTTGTACTGTGCAGGTAGGACCTCAGACTGACATTATTCCTGAGGGTTTAAAAAAGAGATTTTTTGGCTTCTCTGTCCACAGTTTCAAGGTACAGCCTGGATGCTGAACAGAGCTAACCTTTAAGGCCATCCAAAATACAAATGAACAGCTTCAACTGGTATATCTACACTGACAAAAGGGTATATGAACCAGAAGTGTTCCTTCCAACCTGCCTAGCCATAAGAATCATTCCCATGTAGTGCCATTATCCATCTTGATTTCATTCATTTAGGTAAAATTGATATGGAGAGTAAGAGCTTTTGTTCACTTACTTGGTCACAGTGTCCATAATTACTATTTGAAGAAATTTTTGCCCAGCCTCTGGAAATCATACTGTTACCACATGTAACAGCTGGCTATATCTTCATTATTTCTCGCAGTGGATTATATTGATGACACTCTTTTCCAAGCAGCTCCATTCACTTGGTTTCCTCAGGTAGCCTTTTTTTCTCTCCAGCAGTAAAGGGGCAGGAGAACATCAGTTTCAAGATATTGCAGATCACCTGCTTAACATATTCCATGTGCACTGGTACAGCTAATGAAAACAGGGAGCAAGTAGGTACCTTCCTAAGTAAACAAGTTCAGTAATGGTGTCCTGTTTGGTGTTAGATCCGAAGAAGGACTGAGAAAAATGAGCAGAGGAATTTTTTTTTGTAATCTAATAATATAACCATTACTTTCACTAAGGGACAATCAATTCTTGAAGTGCCCATGAATCTCCAGAGAATAATATGCACGTTTTTCAGTATTTCACAGCTGTATTCTGCCCTCAGAGTATGTGGGCAGCTCTATTCAATTACAAAGGATGCAGATGAAGGGTATGATATGTCCTGAAGTGATGACAACTTGATGATTATTGTGTTTGATTTGAAACTCTACCCTTACCATTGAACTTATATTTCTTTTATAAGGCCTATTTTAATGTGGTTATAGAAACCTTTGTCTCATTTCACCCAAGGCAGAAAATAGCATGTAAGCCTAAAAGAAGTATTTTCCTTTTTTCCACCAAAATTAGACAGAACATAAAAAAAAAACACACATGTCTACTCTGTCCTCCATTTTTTATTAAGGCCCTGTTTTCTGAGACATCGACACTTCAGTTTAATAAATCAGGAAATAAATAGCCTGATGTGATCCTTCCCAGCCTTAAAAGACACTTCATGAAGGTAGCTAATTGTTCACAAAAAATGTTTTGTCAGCAGTATATTTTGAACTCAGCTATGAAGGATTGATACATCAATTTGAAGAAATTCTGTTCATTTGAGGAAGGAGAGAAACATCCTTCCATATTCCTCTAAATCTGAAAGTTTTAGTTTCATCTTTGAAGCCAAATATTTGGTTCCTCCAGTTTGCAACAGCATTTAATTTCAAATTCCACATAATTTTAACACATGAAATAAGCCCAAAATATTTTCTTAGATTCAATAACAATATATGTTTCAATATTAAGACAGAATATTTCTTTCTCTGAATCTTCGAAATTCATAGTGATTGGATGCTCCTTTTTCCCAAAATTTCTATAAAAGATTCAGAATTTAGCCATAAAATCCTAAAAGGCAAATGTTCTAAAAAGCTATTTGGTTTGCTGTTTGCACACGCCTACCTTTTGGGTTTAGTTTTGAAAACATATATGTAGCTAACCATATTAAATATTTCCAAAACATAAATACTCCCTTCTGGGTTGAAAAATTATTTTTCATTTGCCCAATATGCTTATTGTTGTCACCATACATTCAGGCAGAGAACCCCATACCAAAAAAACCAAGATATGCCTTGTCAGTGAAATATGACTGTCTCTGGTCAATAATGCTGACTCTCAATTTAATATGTACTTTTGAGCTGTGAAGAGAAGAGCTGAATTGTTCTCACTATGCATGGAAAACATTTACTGAGTATTATGTCTAATCAGTGTTTTAAAGAAGCACATGCACATAGGGGGTCTATCTTCTATACGACATAATGATTCCTGTATGAAAAATTTAATAGAATATAGCAAAATTTAGACATCACACAAAACAATAAATTGACAATTCCCATCAAAATAAAATGTAATTTAAACTAAAGCAGAAGCTATAGCTGATTTCCTGGCATGAATAGAGTGGCATCAAAGTCTTCTTTAAAAATAAAGCAAAACAAACCACAATAAAATACCTGTAATTTTCAATCTTATCAGCACAGACTTATCTGATTAATTTCTTTCTTTAAATTATGAGGCAAATTTTGGATAACTGAACTTTGGTTGTTTTGTAAAGAAAAAAATTGCACTAAAAATAGAAAAGCTGGATGTTAAAGAGGGAAATATTGATATACTGCATTTCATTGGGAAACTTCAAAAAACGTACATGACTGAGAAGTAAGCGGCATTACGCTTTGTACAAAAAGAGTTCTGGACCTGTTGTTAATTTCTTTCTACAACCCTTACATGTACTTTCTTGCTTTATGGTAACCTTCTGATTTAATTACCAACTCTGTGTCTTTTTTTTAATTGTATGATGTTTAGTCACATTGCATCCAACAGACATGATATTTTTGGATGTATACAACCAAAAACATAAACAGAGCAGACAGTACAATTCAAGCATTGTTTGCTAAACTTCATTATAATAAACTGGTTTTATTTACCTCAGCAAAATTTCACATAGACTTGAAGTCTAAAAAATTCCACCTTCCATTTGGGTAAGAATTAGCTTTCATAGGTAATCAGTGCTTTTTAAGAGAATTTACCATTCAATCAGGGGTTTACCAGGAAAATTACATAAAACAGTAAACCTCTATGGGCTTATGTAGGAAGTGTTGAAAGGAGAGCCCTCATCTTCACATATTTACAAACTCAAGGCCAAGAACTTACCAGTTTAGAATGTTTTCTAAAGGAACTAGCAGCTTGGGATCTTCCATTTTTTCAATGTTCAATTTTAGAAACTTATGGGCTCATTAAATCCCACAGTAGTAAGTACTTATCTCATGAAAATCCTTCATGGAGATACTCATAATTGCATGTGCTTATAAGAATTAGTTGTCTATAAATGTTCAGTGATAAATTATAGAACATTCCCCAGTAAAGATCAGATGTTTGAATATGAATGCTCATTTTTTTCTTCTCAAATCATAGGGGTTTTTTTTTTATGCATATACAAATCACTATCCAGTGGTTATTAAAAATCATTAAGAATATAGAGAATCAGGAATTCTAAATCTCAAATAACACAGGAAGGTATTGGGATGACTTAGGATTTTTTTAAATTTAACTTGGGTTTGGAGAACTCTCAGATTTTTTCCAAGTCTTTCAGTTTCTCTGGTCTTTTCTTCCTACATACGTTTGCATAATTATAGGGATATTGTCAATTGTTTCATAGGTTTAACTGCAGAACAGCAAATTGCTTGAGTTTTTTCGCTTTTTAATTTGCTTGAGCATTCATTTGACATTTTTTTCCCTATCATCTATTTTGATTTTCTTTAACACAGAAAATATTTCCGTTTCCAGATGTCTTCCTTTGTTCAGTGGGTTCTCTGACAGATATGTATCATAATGTTCTTTTAATTTTCTTCAATTTATATTCTGGAAATTGGTCTTTAAATAGCCTTCAAGCTTTTCCAAGCTGTGCCAATAATTTTCCATTTAAGAGTAGAAGTGCAGCAACTGATCTTTCATCGTTCTCCTGTAGAGTAAAGGAATCACTTTTGCTAGTCAAAACTGCCTTTCAGTTATTAGAAACTAAAGTTGTGATATGCATGCAGAGACATGAGGACAAAGAATAGCAGAATAAAATGAGAGTTAAATTCCAGCTTAATGAATCATTTGGAAACAATACATCTTTCCCAAATAATCAGCAATCCTCCCTGTCAAAACACAACTTTGCCAGACATTTTGTCTGACATGCTGTTTAAAAGGAGACAAAAAGTTTATAGTCTTTTTCTAGTTCTTTTGAAAACTTCTCATTTTACAAAGGGAAAATAAATCATTCACAATTTTCTAATCCATAAGTTCTTGAAGAAGTAAAAATGAAAGTAGAAACTGAGTATGTTACTTGGTTACAGCAAACACCAACTACTTTGGTAAGTGGCTAAGTGGACAGTCTCCTGTTTTCACTTGGTATATACATGGTTTGATGTAACAGAGCAGACCATTCCTACAGTCACCTTCATTATAAACTGAAGCCAATTGCATCAAAAGTACAGTTAACATTATTTTGGTCTGTATCACCTTATTTTCTTGAATGGGTAATAGCCTGTTAAGACAAGCTCAGAATTTGGCTTTTTCATAAGCAGTTAAGGTTAACCAAGGGGCTGAAATTAGCAATGATTATTTTTAAACAAAAAGACTAAGTTCCACGAAGAGTATACAGACTAGCTCAGTTATAAGTAATTTTCCCTGAGCAACTCTGTTTTCCTTCATGTGAGTGCTCTGTTTACTTGGCAGTGATAGAATCTTTCTCCTAGAGTGGCTTGAGAGCAGGATTTTCCTCACTTTTCTTCTGTAAGACCACGGAAAAGACCCAATGCACGGTTCTTCCAAGACAGACTCTACTCAGAGAAGCATGGATGGAGGATAAATCCAGAACAGAACAGATCTGATGGGTGACAATCTTGCTCTGCTAAGTAACATCAACATACTAACAATGTGTAACATACAATGATGAAATGGGAGAAGCAGCAAGATAATTCACATCCAGCCAAATCAGCTAAAATGTTCCCATTGACTTCAGATGTGACTATGGTCATGAAATGTCTGATGCTTGTCATTTTCCAGCCAACAGAAGAGATGTGAGATAAAGACAAACTTCTAGCATCCCAAAATAATCTTGCAATGGGTAATGTTATCGAGAAAATTGAACAGTGGATGTATAATGAGACTGTAAGCTGATAATGAGACTGTAAACTGATGAATGGTAGACAGGATTTTTTTACTAAATATAAGCCTTTACCCACTTGGAAAATAGGGATTTGATTTTTGCAGTTAAAGATGTAAGACTAAAGATCTCTGCCACATTTATTAATCACAACTAAAAATCATCTTAGCAATTCATTATAGCACCCATATATCAAAAAACTTCAACATGGTCCCAGCTCATTTCATGATAAAATTGAAAATTATCTGAACATCACACTGGAATTCTTCAAAAAGATGAAGTGTTGTGGTTTAACCCCAGCTGGCACACAGCTGCACCACACAGCTGCTCATTCTCTCCCCCCAGAAGCAGGACAGGGGGAAGAGAATTAGAATGGTAGAAGTGAGAAAACTATTGGGTTAGGATATGAATAGTTAAACAACTGAAATAAAATAAAATAATTAATAGTAACAATAATAATAAATTGAAATGAGAAGGAAAGTAACAAAGAGAGAGAAATAAGACCCGGAAAGGCAAGTCATGCAAATGAAAACAATTTCTCACCACCATCCAACTGATGCCCAGCCTGTCTCTGAGCAGTTGCCCCCTGGCCAAACTGCCCCCTAGTTTTATTGCTGAGCCTGCTGCCACATGGTCTTGAATAACACTATGGTCAGTTGGGATCAGTTGTACCAGATATGTCCCCTGCCAACTCCTTGGGCACCCTCAGCCCCCTCGATGGTGGGGCCACCTGAGGGGCAGAAAAGGCCTGGATGCTCTGTAAACACTGCTCAGCAATAACAAAAACATCCCTGCATTGTTAACACAGTTTCCAGCACAAATCCAAAACAAAGGCCTGCACTAGCTACTATGGAGAAAAGCTGAGACAGTTCAGACTGAAATATTTGATGAATTTTACAATAGAGGACAATCCTAAAATGGAAGTCCCATCCCTGTTTCTTCCTGCTGAAAAGTTCCTCAATGTGACTGGTGAGCTTTTGCAAATACAGCTCTCCATCTATCACCATACACACTTTTTTGCAACTTCACAGGTAGCTCAAGAGGTTTTACAGTCACAGGATTTCCCACTCTGTTATACAAACTTTTAACCCTTTAGTCCAGGATGTCAGAACAAAGTGGAGTCCTGCAGGACAAGAGCAAATGAGCAGAACTGTGTTCAGCTCCTCATCCCAAATCAGTCTATGCCTAGTTCTAGTTGATGTAGCCAGTTCCACTGGTTTCTACTGGTTTCAGTCAATTGTTTTTTTAAGGAAAGAGGGAGAGGAAAGAAAGGTCACTGAGGAAAGTAATCTATTGACATAAGCATATGTTCAATATGTCAGAGAAGGAACAGCAAACTGGATGTTTCTTTTCCCATCTATGGCTTTTTTCCTAGATTGTCTCTTAAAACTCTATTCCCAAATAGCAACAGTCTCGGTAGTATTAGTGACCTTTGGCAACAGCCCTTCTGTCTTTTGGGACTACATCGATTTTTTTTTCCTCTGGTTCCCATATAGCAATTTGGCAACTTATTGACCCAGATCTACAAAGTGGGCAGTATCACTAGCAGCAAGGGAGTTTGAGAGATTTTTTTAGTACAACAAATTAGAACATGAGCTGGCACAGGCTGCAGTGAAACAAGCATTGATAGTACTCTACATTCAGGCAGCTCTAGTGGACTGACAGCCATGTTTGGTGGATGGGCATTGGCTGATTTGTCTCAAGATTAGTTTGTTAGCCACACACAGTACTTGGTAGCCACACACAATACTTCAATTGCTGGTCTTCCAGAGTGAGTCTAGGCCGCAAAGGCTTTAGTTTCAGTTTGCAAAACTCCAAGTGAGTAAAGGCTTATGTGCTTGTAGAGTGTATTAATAAGTTAACACATAAGAGCACAGAAATTGTGAGAAACCTCTCAACTTCTTGTATTTTCTTGTAATTATTGAAACATTCCCAGGGATTTCTTTTATAGACAATGGGCCTTGTACATCCTTTATATTTTTCAGGTTTTTTTTTAATAAAGGTTAACGCATATTCCATGTCCCTGTAGAATGCAATAATTTTGTCAGCAGTAAATGTTTGGAATACTGAAATTATCCTGTGTTCCCATTTAAAACGCTGTGCAGTGTACCAGCTTACTAAAGGCTTGAAATTGATTGCTTTGAACTATATCCTGTGGAGGATAGTCTGCAGCTATCCAGCCTAGTTGATTTTAATCCTACTCAATTCTATTACTCAGTAATTACAAATTAAGCAGGTCTAAAACTGAATGGCTCTATCGCCTTCCAAAGACCCACACTGATGCTTCCCAAGAGAATACTATTCCCCAAGTACTGTTTGAAAGTTCTCTTATTATTCTGTTAGAGGAAACCAAGGCTGTTTTGTAGACTATTTATGAGAAAACTTTCTAACTGTTTCGCTTTACAGTGTTGTAAAGAACAGCATGGGTCATGCGCAAATCACAGCCTTGAGATTACATTCTTACCATTGCAGCAAGAAATGGGCTCAATCCTAGAGCTACTTTTCTTTCTTAAACAGCTGTTCTTTACAGTTATATCAGCTATACAGATATCTCTCTCTATATTCAAACAAGTGTACTGCAACAAAAACCCACAAAAAAAATCAGAAAATTAAGAAACAGAATGACCAGCATCAAAGAGAAAATAACACAGAACAATATGAGGTCTCTTTGGAAATAGTGACTTATTCCAACTAAAAATGTGTAGGTTTGTATACTACAGTTGAGGATACATTTTTGTTCAGAACAAGGCTCAGTTTTGAAGTCGTTGTGTATGGATCCAGCTAAAGGAACATAGAAAGTAAAGGACATAGGTTCTGAGTATTACACAGAAAGTATCTGAAAGTTTTATGTCAGTGTTAATATTCTCCTCTCAGTTAGGCAGATAAATTGCTGGAACACCCACTATCAGAGACTGATATATTTTTAAAATCCCCAATTTTAAACTCTTTACTCATTTGTAATTTTTCCAGATGTCTGCCGCAGGGTTTAAGAATTCACTGCTATCCATTTTGCTACTCTTCTTTGTATGTTTAATACAGTTTTGTACTTCTTTGACGTCAGTTCATTCCTGAAAAGCATAAGCATCTGACACAGGATTTTAGTGAGGTACTCCAGGAAATCCTGTCGGCACAAGAGGGTTATAATACCTCTTATTTCCAAATCTGCTCATGCATAACCAGGGTTAGCATACACTTCCTTAGAGTATATTTGTCTTCAGTAAGTCAAGAAAGGAAAAGACTCCAGTGAATTTATTTAATAATTGATAGTGGAAATAGACTCTAATGAAATTTCCATCATCCAGAAACATGAACTCTACTTCATATATACTGTCATTCATCGGCTAATAGATGACTTGGCACCTTCCTTGAATTCCCTACTTGGATACAAACAGCCAGTCCACTCCTCCTATGATAAAGCTCTTCAAATCTCAAGGGAATCAGGGAACTGTTAGGGCTGTATCCATAGTGGCTGTGCACCTCCACAGCAGCACAAATCTGCAAGGGAAGCCACATTATAGAGATGAAACCAAATGTTTCAAAGCGTATTTATCTTTTTTTACTTTGTAAATCCTTTATGTATTGGAGCTAACAGAGGACCCTCCAGACAAACACTGTACCCAGTCCATTTTCCAGTCCAGATTCCAAGTCCTTTTATCACCTATTATTTACACATGGAAGATTTGTGGGCTGGAAAGTGGATATATTTAGACAGAAACTCCCAACATATGATGGCAAACTAATTTCTCCATAGTACCCATCCTTTATCTTCTTGTATCTGGTGGAAAGTCTATAGCTGCTGTGACTTCTTAAGACATCTTAAATTCTTAAGGCATTGTGTACATATTAAGTGCTGCATTTTCACAAAGCTTTAATGTTTGTGTAACTTCCTGTGAATAAAAGTGCATGTATTGTGTATATGCCATGAGAAAGATGAAAAATATATGCTTCCAACTGTAAAGAGCCAAAATATTTGGAGACAGTGATACTACCCGATACTTAATGGCTGCCTAATGAAATATATTTTACAAGAATCACTTGTCTTAAACTTCCTATTTGACTATGTTCAAAATTTTAAGACTTCCACTCTTTCCATGATTGAAAGAGATGAAAACTATACAAAAGACGATACTTTGCTAAAATAAAATAAATATTTGATTACCACTATTTTTTCTTTGAATCAAATATTTCTTATCTCAGCATTCCATTAGTGTCCCATCTTACTATAAATAGTTTAACTAAAATGTACAAAGTAGAAAAACAAATCTGTTGTTTTCTAACAAAGCATTTTTCATCTAATTTCAGGCCTCAAACAGGTCATCTTCTTACTACTTATACAGATTTCCTCTTTGATTTCAGAAGGACTAAACTTACATGTGTGTCTCTAGAACCAGGTCTTTTAAAACAGTCACATCAAATAACTTCAAAGGACAGTCTAACAATAATTTGTATCAGCTTTGTCATCCAACAAGTAATTTCACTAAAACATGTATCTGTGACTACAGATACCCAATTTATGGTGAATATTTTATTCTCTGCCAGCATGTGTTCAATCCAATCTTTATACACCTCCTTAGTCAGAGAGATTTCAGGGCTTAGTTTAATTTTCCACGACAGCTAAGCTCTTCCATGGCTGACTACACAAGGTTGCTATTAAAATACTTCTTCACCTGTTACACTCAGTAATCAACAGTCTGCTCTAATATTTATACTGTCAAATACCTCAGCTCATTATTGTAGCTTTTATATTACCTGTGTGTCAACAACATGTACATGTGCATGCACAAACTCAAAAAATGATACTTTTTGTAATCTCTAATCATTCAGTCTATTTAAATAATGCTTTGGAAGCACTTTTAAGAGCTCCTAAGATCAGAAGGCCCTGGGGAATATAAAAAATTCTTAAACAATAATTAGGAACCCTGGAGGAGCATTCCATGCAAAAAAATACACTTTGCATCTCCTGCAATAGATCATATTCATAGCAAGCACCTTGAGGTCAGATGCAAAGTGAGCAAATTGAAAATGTGAGTATTATGAACACAAAAGAAAAGTAAAAATCTTAGTAATGCATTAAAGAAATAGAACCACCACCAATACAAAAAGAATTTTGTAACTTCCATATATTCAAACAAATCTATGTTGATCTAGTTGTCTTCTTTTTAAAGCCTTTAAGGAAAGCTTTAATCATTAAAAAATGTTACAGACTGAAAAAGAAATGCCTCATTTTTTCCTTGTACATATCAATTTTAAATAATTTCAAATAAAATGTGATAAGAACAATAGCTCTGATCTACAAGGGAAAAAATTATTAAATCTATTAGCACTGACTGCACAGAGTAAAAGTGGGAGAGGACATGAAAAAGCAAGCACTCAGCTAATAGTATTATGCTTTTTCTCTAAAGAAAAATCTTGTCCTATAGAAGTTTTTGTCTACTTCTCTTCAACGTTTTAGTATCCTAGATATCAAGATTATTACCAACTTTTGTCATATATGCAAAAGCTCAGAAACACTTTAATAGTCTTTAAAAGATGTGTAATTTATATATGATATTGAGAGGTAAAGATGGCCACAAAGCAAACATGGATGAGGTAGACGTTATGAAGGTGGAATGCAAGACTCAGTGAAGTATGACATCATGAAGATCAGGAAAATTAACTGAAGGTTGAGCAAACAGAGTGTTTGAGTGACAGAGGAGACAGCAGCCTTCAATATACAAGTGGATTTGCAACAGACACCTAGCAGCAGATGCAACAGATATCCTACAAGCCGACAGTATGATCCAGGTTAAATTTTCCACATTTCATTGGAGCATTTAATTCAGTCAATGCTCTCAGCAAAACAGCAGAAGAAAATCAGAGAAATAAAATACGTGAAACTTAAACACAAATAGAAGTGTTAATGAACTTATTTTCAGTGAATATTTTAGAATTATTCTGTAGCCAATGACAAATCAAGTTCAGAATGTGCAGCATAAACATTTAATTTTGACACTAGGCAAATACATTTTGGAGTCACTGAATCTTCACTAAATAAGAGATAAGAGGACTTCAGGCACAGATCAAGTTCTGTCCCTTACTGTCACTACTAAATGGAAATCTTTATTTAATCAGCTCTACTAATATAAGCCAGACTACCTCCACTGATAATAATAGCATTATAATGACTTACTCATCAAGAGGTTGTTGCATTGAATATTTGAAAATACTAGAAAAATAATCTGTTTTCCTAGAAATAAACATGACTGAGCAGTTCCAGCACTTCCAGATCCCACATGTGAAACTATCTATATGTCTGCACATGCTTTGAGATTCTCTGTGCAGTGTAACAGGAGTGAAGAATTAAACAGGAAGAACACAGAGGCTGTGGTTACATAGCTCTGCTTGGTGCATATCCACTTTTGGACTATATTTCTTTCCCTCTTCAAATCATAACCAAATCACCTGACAAGCCAGCTATCTGTCAAGAATACATGCAGAGAGTGGTGAACACTGTGACATGCTCTTTTGGAAATAGGATTAAGTTTCTGAACAGTCTGTAAGGCACACTCATTGTGGATTTTCCCAACCAGGGCTTTCCACTTGGCACTGGCTGCCTCTTTGTAGCTGGATTTTGTCTCATAGCATGACAGCCAAGCTCTGAGTGTTACTGAGCATAAGGGAACCTTTGCAAATACTTTCAATTTGTTGGTAAAGTCACAGAAGTCTGTACACTTCTGAACTACTTAGGCACAGGACAGGATCTTCAGACTCAGAAACAAGGCAGAACCTGCAATAGAACTGGGTGGACCAAATGTTCAGCAGCTGATGAAACCAGACATAGTCCTTCGGCCAAACGTATAGCTAAGCAGAATATGTTTGTCAATATATAGTAGCAGCTAAAAGGCCAGAGAGGATGAATAGGAAACAATTCTCTCCCCAGAAAGAAGGAAAAGAAAGTAGATACATTTTTTCCAAATAAAAACAAACAGAACAAACCTAGGCTTAACTCACAGCTCCCACTGATGATATTATGACAAAGAAAAAGGCAGAGCTGGGAACCCATTCAGGAGCTATTTGGTTGCATCTCATTAGATCAGGAAAGGTGATGCTAAAAATAAATTATCAGATCAATATAGATGTATCTTAATATCCAAGAAAGTGTGGATCATATTCAGATGCTTGAATGGGCTGGTAGAAATTGGAGTTAACACTTTCCAAACTAAGTGTTAGCAGTTAAAGGAGAATCTAAAAATGTCAATAGAGTCTACAGAGATTTGGAGTTATCCAGGGCAGGAATTTCAACTAAGAATGCTAGTTAAAACAGCATGAAGATTAAGCAGTTAATGCTTGAACAAAACTTAAAAGAAATAATAAACAATCTACTGCTTTATGTGGTTCTTACAGAAGGTGTAACAATGGATATATAACCTCACTATAACATCATTTAAATCAAATTGTCAAAACCTTATTTTTTTATATTTAGCCAAAAATTTAAAAAAATTTGCACAGATAAAAAACTACTAATAGTTTAAAATTACATGCAATAATTTTTACTATACAGCATTCAGATCAATCATACTTTCCTAATCCTAATCCTCTGTTTATATCCTGTGCAAGGATAATTTCCTGGTCTGGGATTATTAGTGTTGAATAATTAGTGTTGAATAAACACTAATTTCACCACCAAAACCAAGAATTTCCTAGCACTTCTTACAGAGAACTGTACTAGAACAAACATGGGTAGCCCTTTGGAAATACTGTTTTTAACATCTGGTTTGTTAGCAATGTGACTCTTAAAATAGGTTTACACTCAAAGTATTTTGTTAGTTTAGCCCCTAACATTCAATCATCTTTTGAATACATAGTCATAACTGACCATATCTGCGCTTAGAAATCTCAGATTTTCACTAAAATACAGTACCATGTGGTTTGTAACAGAGCAAGGGATGAAATGTTTCTTTATAAGTTTCAAGGCTGATTTTAATGGCTTTTTCCATAGTATGTAAGGCACTTTTTGTAGTAGTAGTTCCATGGGGAAACACCAGCACAATATGTATCAATTGCTATAGTCCTGGACTCTTGTTTGTGCTGTATAAAACACATGGGCATCTGTTATGCATAAGGTGCAAATTTCTCCTATTTAACATTCAGTAATCTTTTAGTATTTTCCTTCATAATTTCAGAAGGAATAATGCAACCTGAACCAGTACTTGCACTTCAGTCTCCCAGCCACACACAGTAAAGCAGATAGTTAAACAATCCCCTTATAATAATAGTTTTCCCAATGCTGGGTAAAAATCATGGTCGCAGGACAGTGTTAGACTATAAGAAGTGAACCTAAACCATTTTAGGTTTCCTGTAAGAGTTATTATTAATGCTTTACGAGTAAGTCAAAATACAGTGCAATAATGTTATTTACCCATACTTAAAAACAAAATACAAACCCACCGCTGTTATCACACAACTTGAGTTATTGCATCCAATATGTGTCCATGGCACAGCTTTTCATCAGAAGTGGGAAAAGTGTTTGCAGTGAGCTAAAACAGGGTTCAAATTTGTAGGATAAGAAATATCATTGAAAAAAAAATTACTGTGTGTTAGTATCTGCATCTGAAAAGACAGGTACTTTATTATATATTTCAGAAAGAACAAAGATTTAATAGCTAACCTCCAACAAGAAGTAGGCAACATTTGATTGATACACTATCTCTGCATGCAGCGTAATGGCAATAAAAGATTAATTTTAATTTTAAATTGTGTACTTTATGTAAATTGTATTTAACATTATTTATGCTTGTAAACAAAAATTGTTACGTGAATTATGAATTGTAACAAGAAGGGATGGAGTCAAAATTAGAAAGCATGGGATGGAAATCTCAAAATTCCTCACTGAAAACAATTTAATGAGAAATATTTTTATTATTACCCTAACCAGGTTCTGTGGCATTTCAAAATAATATCTTTTATATGGAAGTTAAATAAAAAGTGTTTTTTAATGTTAAAATGCAAAGTGAAAAATTCCAGTCTTGTATCTAAAAGGAATTTTAAAGGTATATTTAAATTTCACAGAATAGAAGCTATGATAGAATAAAACCAAAACTGACATTTTTTGCAATTTGAAAACTATTTTTAAAGTCATTTTTCAGTTTATTCCCCTTCCATTTAATAGTATGGCAGAGGGAATATATTTATCATACTATGTGATTCAGGAAAGATTGCTATTTGCACTGAAGTGATATCCACCTGAGCAGCTAAGCACCTGAAATACTGCTGTGTTTATGACTTATTTATTACAATCTTTTAAGGATGATCATCATCATTCTTCAAAGAGAGTGATTAAGCAGAAGCACCATTAAAAAATACATGGAATCATAAGAATAGGCTTTTTATTTCCTAGTAATAAGCAAACTTGCTTTATTCCCAACTAATATTTGGAAAAAATTATTTTTTCTACAAATAATTGCATTAATATAAGCCAGTACTGATAGCTGGTTTCAGAATAGAACACAATATTATTCATTGTTCGTTAATCTTTATTTGTTGTTTATAATTCATTATTCTCCAAAGATAATGATTACTTTCATCGAAGAAGGAAGGGAAGTAAGTAATACCATACAACATCATTCACTCATGAGAAATAAGAATTATTCAATAGATTAGACTAGCAGTTCATTATATATTCATTTAGAGATAATTTACTTGTCAATATTAGAGAGTCAAATATGCATCTTCCAAAAAATAAAACTGAAATAAAAGTAAAATCAGAAGTTCACGCACTAAAAAAAAAAGGGGAATTGATTTTTCTTCCTATATCTGCTGTAATATCAACAGAGATGACAAGCTGAGAAACAGGTTTCTATTCCAATTCCAAAATCTAGATAGTGGAAGTGTTAAAAAAAAAAAAAAAGAAAAGAAAATGTGAGGCAGAAATAAAGGTGGGAAGTTCCATAACTTTTTGAATTTGTTTTGAATAGACAAATAGTTTATTCAATGGATTATAAAAAAAAAGTTAAGAAAAAAAGGCAGGTTGTTTAATTTGATGGCTTCATTTCCAGAAACTGGTCAAAAACTATCATTTAAGTGTTTTAAATAGTTATATTTTTAAATGCTTTACCGGTTCAACAATCCTTTTATAGTTTATCATACATCTGTCTATACGAAGTCCTTTTCAGCAAACCACAATGTAAGCCGGAAGAAGGAAACACAAAAAATAAATGGTCTACTCAGAACTTTTCTGATCCCTGCTACTCCCTCCACTCCTACTAAATATTTTTACCTTACTTTCCCTAGTATTCATGAGTTACTCAGCCAGTGCTGATTGGCTTCCATGGGTCTTTTGCTTATGAATTAATAGCAAAGAGACCCCCTGTGTGGAGCCATGACTGACTGTACATAAGAGTTCCATAAGCAGAGATAAATTAGACAACGACATCACTTTGCTTCTGTCATGCTCCATCTGTTCAGGTCTGTTTATTTAGCCGAAAGCAAAAGGCAATTTCCACCAGCAAAACTGCTGTAACTTTGAGAAACAAATCAGAAGCCCGCAGTGGTAGGTAAAAGCAGAACAGTCAACTGGCTCTGCAGGAAACTTGTCCAGACACCATATTCATCAGCTCTTAAGCTTCTGCTGTACAAACACAATCTCCCATTGTTGAACTTTAATATGCTTTTTCTATGAGCTTTAGATCCTTAGCAAAAACTCTTTTCTTCAGCATTTCTGTGTGACTGGAGAGAGTTTTACACTGCAGCACATCTTTTCTTTCACATCCATTTCCCCACGGGAGCAAGGGTCTTCCTGAATTCTGATGAGAACTACATTTCAGAGTATATCCATGTTATTTTCCTTTATGTAGGATAACTCTGGACAACAAAAAGTCTTCTTAGTGGTTCCCATGACAACAACCTTTCAGTTACTAATCCTGAACATACACCTGGATTAAAAGAATATTTCAGGGAGGTGCACTACTACTTATAGAAAGTCAAGTTAACCTTAGGGGCGGCTTACAAAGCCCCTCCAATCAGTGGAATGTCGCTAAGTCTGAGTGAAATTCAAGTAATTAGTGCAAGCACTTCTCCCATTTACTCTAGTTGAGAGATTATTTCAAAACTATTTTCTACATGCAAGAAATTGGTATTGGTTCAGTTGACTCCCTGAATGAATAGAGCAGAGAGTAAAGTGCTAGGAATTTTTGCAAAGAGGATGGCCAAAAAAACGTTTCAGGAATGACTAATACAATTTTTGTCACAGAAATTTCACCTAAAGATACAAGCAAATCATGGTTTACACAGAAAGGAAATACCATTAGAACAACTACTGTAGCTGGAAAAAAAAAAAGAGGAGAAAGGTCTTTTGTACACAAAATCTTTTAGAATGTGAAACTGATTCTGTTCTAAGTATGCAACAGGTCCTAGCCCTGTGATTCACTGCTCCATAAACCTATGACTCTGCAGTCCATATGCCTTAAGAAAATGTTTCATAAAGTTACTCCTTTCTCATTATCATTTCAGCTGCACATGGACTGCAAAGCTGAACTAGGCGTTTATTAAAATAAAACTTATTAAGCTTGAAATAAAATATCCTGGGTTTTAGCCAAGAATTTTAGCAGACCAGTAACCTCAATGATTCAGGCAACTAACACTGATCAACCAGTTACATAAGATTATCCAGAGGATTTGATGATTTAATGTGTGGGAGAAAGGTGACCTGAACCTGAATTTTCAAAAAAACCCAGTACTCTTAAGAGAACATTTTATTCAAATTTTAAATGTGTATCAAGGGAATATAAATACAATTACTCTCAGATTATTTTCTAATTAATGATCAGCACTTGTAATTCATAGTAATATTCTTGTCAAGAAAAAGGTTTAGCATCTCAGACTTGGCTCCGAAGCAGTGCAAGCTCTGAAATGTTATTGAATTAAATGTTTTTCCTGGATTTCTCATGACCATCCAAACTTCCCTCTGATGAAATACCTGACTACACAGCACATTCCTGCTATCAGCACGGCATTAAATCTTTCAAATAATGGACACAAAGAAACTGTACATAGAAAACTTTGGCCAAGAACACTGTTAATTGTGTTAATTAATTTATGCTTTTTGTATTCTTTTTTTCTTAATTTAAGAGGGAGCAGGCATTAAAGCGTAATATTTTCAGTCTATATTTTTTGTTGCAGAAATAAAACTGCAACACACTTTTATTAAAAAGGTCTGGAATCCCATTCGCGAAGGCGAACATAAGCAATAAAAAGAATCATAGCACATGACTTCCTGCAGAGCCAGAAAGTAGCAATGATGATGCAAGAGGCCCTTCCAAATCTGTTTTAAATGTATAGAACTATCTCTATTTCATTCAAAATAGGAAATAATGTGTAGTTATCAATATTAGTGTATATACATATAAAACATTAAATACTTTATCTTGTTGGTTTAGATTTCACATTTGTTAAAGAAAATTGAAGTTTCTTTTACTGTCTTTGAATGTGGTATATTCACCCTTTAAGTATAAAGAGCTGGTGCCAGTGGTATGGAGTCAACAGAAAGGCCTGGTAAATTATATAAGCCTATTGCAGTACATTATCACATTGAATTTCTATTATGCCTATGGTCTAAATCTATTCTGACATTTGTATTTAATCATCTCCAGCTCCAGACAGGATAGGTACTGTGGATGATCATTATGACTTAGGTAAAACAGAACTAATGACAGAAGGTCTCTGTTAGCATTCAAAGACAGCACACGTACTTACAGATCTATATCAGTTGCTTTTGCCTAACTTTCAACACAAACCCACCTTCAGTTAAACTCTGACAAGGTACCTGATATAACCCCAGTTGAATGGATCCCTCATCTACAAAGCATTCATGGATTTAATAATTAGAAACATTATTTATTTTTATGTGAGCCCTTTGAAGCTAATTTATCTACAAGAAAATTTTGGAAACTTTTTTCTGTCCAATGTCAGTTCCAAAGTTTGAAGAACAGAGGTCTACTGAGTTGAGCAGAATTGAAAAGAATGATTGACCCTCTGCTTCCCAGGCTCTTAAGACTCTTTTTTCTTTTTCTTTTTCAGTATATCCTGACTGTAAATTATGTGACTATGTCTTCCTAAATCCACAGAAGTACAAAGTAATAGCCAAGAGAGTAAACTACTCCCAGTTACTTCAGCAACTACTCACACAGAGGCCAGAGATAATTTAAATGTCATAATTCATCTAAGAACATATTGCAAAAAAGAGAAAATATGACGTAATGACTAAGGCACAGACCCACACCAGCAGGGAATCTGAGACATTTATTCAAAGAAATGAGCTGGCTTTATAACACTTCTTTAAGACCCACTATTTCCTTATATGATATTTTTCACTGAGCGACCTATCACACACTGCCATGTCAGTAACACACTTTCTCAATGTCCCTGTGCGGGGGCGATCACGCGCTGCCCACCCGTCCGGCAGCTTCCGGCAGGCTCCTCTCCGCAGGGCTCTGTGGCATCTCCTCCCGCCGAGGTCAGGCAGAGACAAGCTTCTCTGTGCTGCCAAGGCGTTCTGCAGGCATGTCTCACAGCCTGTAGCTCCATTCCATCCTATCTCTCCCCACAAAAATATTGCAGAGAACTTCACAAAAGCTAAAGATCATCCTAGATTAAAACACAGAGAACACCAGATTTGTCAGCCTGGATATTGATTAATCATATTCCATCACATTAAGCTCAGATGAGCTCTGATTGAAAAATACATCCAATGCTGCCTAGTAACACAAAAAATACAGATATGTCCATCATGAGCGTTAATTTTGAGCAGCTTTTTAATATTATCTAATTTATCGCACGTAGTAAAGTGGTATCATGGCTTTGTTTTCCTGAAGGACAAAGCAGGTTGCCAAATTTGGGGAAGTAGAGCTGAATAGAAATTAACTAATAAAGTCTGGTATTTAGTCCTGCAATTGCCTTTGGTGGAGTAGGTTTTTCATATTCCAGAATAAAATTTTGAAGAATTTGCAGTGTATTCAATTGGGCAACAGTGCCAAAATGGCCTCGCATTCAAGTTACCATAAAGTGCATATAGAGACAAGATTTGTCAAAACATTTAGAAATCTATGATGATGTCTTTAATGCATGTCAAAGAGGTATTGAACTATGACAAAGTTAAAAAACATGAGCTCTGCTTGATGTGCTAAAACGCTGCATACATATCTAAATAGATCTTTGTATTAACCTGATTCTCTGCAAGGCTGTCACAACCAAATATAATGTAAATAGCAATTATAAAAATATCTTCAAAAATAAAATCAGAACTCTGGGATTTAAGTATGTAAGTATCTTCTCTTTTTCTTCAGTCACTAATTTCCCCATTTAAGAAGACTAAAGTGAATTAAAATTGTAGTTTACCGAGGTAACTTGGAAACTGAGGACATAATCTTTGTTGCTTAACATTTCCCTACTCATAGTGTTGTCTTTTTAAGGTGACAAGATGCAGTAACAGTGTCTGAATGACTTGTCTTTTACATCTAGTCTTGAGACACAATTACTAATAGTATTCTATGACTGTTTTTAGAATGTGCATTTGTCATGTTTGACTAATCATTTTCATTGTCTTTTGTGGTCAGAAAGGTCAGTACTGTGTAATGGAGTCTTTTTCTACCACCAAGATAGAATGCAGCTGGAAGAGCTATAGCTTTTTTTTTTTCCCTGGGACTATAAAAGCACAGCCAATTGCAAATTATTTCTTTCTATGATGAAGAATTTAGACTGCTTACTACATACAAACAGTGAACCAAGAATATCAATACATCACATAACAGGAAAAAAAATCTGTTTTATATAATACTTGCAAAAAAATTAGAAGTCTATAGGAGATCTGAGTCCTTGAGGATATAATTCTATTTTTTCAATGGAAAAAGTATAAGAAGAAAATTTTACTCAAGACTGACTTGCATATGAAGACTAATGGTCAGAGTAGGAATACCTTTATAAACAGACATAAAAATAATCTTGAGCCAAGAACATACTGAGGTTACATTCCTAAAGAGACCCTCCAGGAGAAATTGTACCTCTGATATCTTAGTGTCAGTCCCCAGAACCCAAGGGGTCTGCTTGCTCTGCCCCAATATGATGAAAACATTATATAAACTGTTACATTCCTAGAGACTATGACTCTTGCTATGCATATACCAGGATAGACTGAACTGTGGACTGTTGTTTTATTACTATCTCAGACTGTGTTCCTCATGTTCTCTATTTCTGCATCTCTCTTGTATGCATCCCAGTGTAGTAGTACATCATGAGTTCTTGAGAGCAGTCCTCAGCCACAAAATGAATTTTTAAGCTCTTGTAGCTGGCAGGAAATAAATCAGATTAGCAGGGAAACTATAGCTTTCCTCTTGTACAAGAAATTTTTGAGTATCATAAAAGCCAGGTGAGTACTCAATCTACATGAATTCAAAATAAAACACATGAATACACCATTCCAAGAGCAAATATAACTGATTGCACATTTGACTTTGAACACACAGCTGGTTTTCCAAACTACTTCGTGCATAAGGGCTTCATATACTAATTAGGTCTGTATTACCTATTACAGATATGATCAACTGAATCCAGATGATAAACTCTGTTTTGAAGTTTAAAGGAGAAATTTGACTCTGAATATATCATGTTTTGTGCTGGGATGATACTGACGCATATACACTGCACTGAATTTCTGTAGTAATTCTGAATTTCTGACTTGTAGTTCATTTTGAATCACTTCACTGAAGCTGGATTTCATAGATAACAGACACAAGGCTTTCTTTTGAACTCAGATATTTCCTAATAACTGTTTTCATGAAAATTTGTTATTGAAGAAAACCTTAGTTCAAAATTTCATTTCATTCTACTTTTAATTTAATTTTACTCACATTTCATTATATTTTATGTTACTAAACCACCAGATATCTGTTTTTACATATTCATCAATTTTTCAAAGACTATCAGAAGGCATTTAGTACTGGGTCATTTTTAATTCTCCCACTCTAGTCAAAAAGAAGAGAATGACATGAGAAACCAAGATGAAATTTAAAAAAAATATTTTAAAAGCCTAGCAGTATTGTAAAGAGAAATCTGGTCACACTGATAGAAGCATCAAAATGTCTCCTTACCCAAATGAAGCCAGAATTTTGTATTTTCTATCCTGCATAGCCTATTTTTGACCTTATTGGTGAAATACATAGAAAGCATAACTGGTTCTCTTTGTCTTTTCAAGGTGTAAAGACGAATACAAGAGACAGTAGAAATAGATTTTAAACTCCAGAAAAGTTAGACACCTGATTCCTTAATGAACAAGACCTACTGAACCTTTCTGGGATAAATATTTCCTTAGCAATTTGGATTGATTTTAAACAAAGTCACAATTACAAAAAATTTGGTTAGAATTATTTGCTCAAGCTTGTCTACAACATTGCTGGAGAACTTGTAACTAAAACAAAGAAGAATCCTGTTAAGTCCTTGGTATGTCCTTTAGGAATCTTGGGAAAATCTCAACGCAAATTTCATTTTAAAAATAAGATTCTTTAGGGAAGTGTGTAACTGAATATTTCTATTACCAATTAGAAGAGTAGTCAGGCATATCTCTATTGAACTTCAGGAAACAGACATTTTTGACTAAGATATCACTGCCTCTTGGAGGAGCTGGGGTCTGGATCTTGCCACAAAACATGTTTTTAGTCCAATTGTTTAAATAGTGCTTTCATATATATTATTAATTTGCCATGGAACTTTCAAGATGATTGGACAGAAATTTCTTTGAAAACAAATCTGCATGAGATTAGATCATGAAAATATGTAATCACCTGTAAGTGTGTTCAATTCAAACTGTGCTAGAATCTGGCCATAATTGTTACATGATTCTCCTTAAGGTATAATTGGAACTCTGTACTGAAGCTGACTGAAACCATTTGAGAACTACAGTAAATTATTAACAAAGTAAGGAGCTGCCAAAGAACACATAAACCAGGTTGGCCATAGAGGCAAATCCTTGGGCTTTGAAGATGGCCATGCTTGTCAGCTGAGTCCCACGAGTCATATATTTTTAATGGAAATGCAAAATTCTTTTGTGTATGGGGTCAGCAAAGTGTAGTGTCTGCCTTATTTTCAAGTAACATCTTTTCTAATACGAGATATTTTGCTTTGACAAGAGAAGCATTTTCAGAAGACAGAGCAAATCTTTTTAGTAGGCAAGTCTGTATTTTCTGTTTCCTTATATTTTTCATGTGTAAATATATATGAGCAACTGCAGCTGCTCTGTGTATTGTAAATATAGTTTTATTCTTATAAAATACCCAATCACAACAAAATTCAGAATTTTAATTTGCTTTTGAGCCTTTGAAAGATAACAAGAGTTTATTCTAATTTGTAATTAATTAAATAATCTTATGATTTATTTTGTCTAAATTTATAAACTCTGCATCCAGAACCTGACTCAGTACTATCTTCAGCTGTCAAATTACAGTCAAAATGCTGGATGAAAGAGCAATGATTTAAGATAGGTGACTTTACCCAGAAAATTTTGCAATACTTTTAAACCAAATATATTCTGTACTGATTCACTGTTAAAAGTTTTAAAGATTGCCATAAAATTATAACCACATGATGAAGCTACTGATAGGAAAGTGAAAATTTGTATTCAACTCATACCATAGAGCTTTGTTTCTCTTCCTTCTAAAGTTTTAAACAGTTACGGAGATATGACACATTTACAGCAAGCAAGCTTGGCACATAGGTCAAGTCAGCCCTGGAGGCAAGTGTGTGTTGCTGCTTATGATGTACGAAATCTATGAAAGCAAATATGTTTGGAGCCTTTTTGATGATTAATGCTTCTTGCCTTTCTCAATCAGAGCAATGCTGCATAGCTGAAGGAGAGTGGTATTCACTTACTGTAGAGAATATGCAAAAAAGTATACACCCAAGCAGGCATATACCATTCGGGGAGAAGCAGCAAAATAGGCACTTAAGGAAGATGCCTTCTCTCTAAATCCAATAAATGTATGGAGTATGAGATGAGGAGTGGATTCCTTTTAGATCTACTTGCAAGCAAAGTAAGCTTTTCCGTAACTGCAACCTTTTTGTTTAATGAGCAGACTAGGGAGACCAAGGACCTGAAGCTCTTTTATGAAGGCATGTCCAGTAAAATACTATATATAGGTCTGATTATTGAGGAGTAAAGGTCAGGCTTGGCACTACCTTCTGGCTTTCCTCCCAAAGCTAAAAATACAACTAACCCCAAGTGACAGAATAGATTTTCAATCATGATACTCATTTATGTCTTCTGAGCCTGTGATATTTTCTTCAAATCAATAAATCTTTATTTAGTATCTTAACAGTAGAGAACAAAAGGTGTGTTTACTGGAAAATAGTTGTGTTCAAATGTTTACCTAAAAGTAAAGATACATTCAAACTAGCATCAAGATAACACTCATGAGTCTGTTTCTCTGCGGAATGACCTTCCTAGCTTCCCTTAACATTACAGGTAATTTAGGATATGGCAGAATGACTCTAATGACACACAAGTACTGTTACAGTTGTTGACAAGTTTTCAGTAGAGGACACAGCTAACGGTTAATGACTGTCTATCCCTTGCCCACTAGGAACTTCTGCCAGCAAATATTTTTAATGTGTAATGCAAAATTCTACAGAAACATAATTTTTTCAAATTTGGCAGTACTATTTGTGAAAGATTTGTTAATAATTTTGACTGCAGAATTTCTCAAGTACTGTACTTGTTCAAAGATTATTTTATAAAATTATCTCCATATTCCATAGGTATGGTTATATGACTAAGAAACCATTTCTTAACTAAAAATGACACTTCAAAACTGGTGAAGATGTGACTAGCAATTCAAAATATATTATTGTGAGGAAAAATTGATCTAAAAAATATAAAATAATTTTACATATTTCAAAATTTCTAATCATATCCACTTCAGTGAGCCCACAAATCAGAACCTTCATACAATATTATCTTACAGTTCCACAGATGGAGAGTTCACTCTGGACTTCAAGAAAAAAATGTGCAATTCCTTGCTGTGCATCAGGGGAACTAATTGATAACTCTTGTGTGTCAGGAGCAGCTCACATCTATTTATTCCCTTCTAAATGGTGCCATGGTTTTAGCTACTCTTATGCCTTTATTTGTATAAAAGGAATCTGTGCGCCTAGAGAGGCTGCCCTTCTATTCATATATAACCTGAAGCTTCTAAATTAACAGCAAATTTTCCATAGTACTCCCAAAAGTAGTAGATATGGAAAGAACTTACTTCTCAATTTTTCAATTTTCATTTTCTTTAAGTCAAATTGTTGCAGCAGGAAAGAATACTCCAGTCTGAAGAGTAATGACAGTGCATAATGTAATGCAGGTAATACTTAATCATCACTGAGACACTGATGAGGAGGTAGATGGAAATGACCATTGACTTGCTATTAATACTATTGCAAAGGATAAAAATAATCCTATGAGTTTATAAAAAGCATTTGAAGGGATGGGAAAGCTAACTGAAAAGCAGATTTAAGCAGGTATTTCAGTTGCAACAGGAATGTTAACATGAAAGTACTTTGATGCCACCAGTGACAGGACTCAAGGAAATGGCAGGAAGCTGAGTCAGGAGAGGTTTAGGTTGGATGTCAGGAGAAGGTTTCTCACCCAGAGGGTGGTTGGGTACTGGAACAGACTTCCCAAGGAAGTGGTTACAGGACCAACCCTGACAGAGTTCAAGAACCATTTGGACAATGCTCTTGGGCACATGGTGTGACTCTTGGTGTGTCCTGCACAGGGCCAGGAGTTGAACTCGATGATGCTGATGGCTCCCTTCCAACTCAGCTTATTCTCTGATTCTGTTATTCTATGAAGTCCAACCTGCTTCTGTTGAAGAGAATCACACCAAATAAACTGTTTACTAAACTTCCATAATTTCAACTTAAACAAAATTAGGGGGTTTGGATCAACTGTTTGAAAGGCTGTTTCAGAATTTGATTATTGCTATGGTTATGTTAATTTATTTAGTTTTCAGATGAGGTATGTACCTCGTGGTTAATAACCATTCATTTTGCTGCTGATGCTGACTTTGGCTCAAATATTTCTTATCTCATGACCATTGTGTTTCCATATAGGACTTGTCTGCTTTCTTAACCTAAGTCTGAGGCTACGTAACACCTTTTCCTAGCAAGATAAGCCTCTCATTCTCTTGCCTACATTTCTCTGCATCTATGCCAATTTCTGTTTACTTTTCTTGAACTAGGATGTCCAAAGTGGTATTTAACATTTCAGATCAAGTGTCAACAGTGCCTTGCAAGTGAAATACATTTTAGGATCTCATTTGTCTTTTATACAGCTTGTTTCCTAGTTAGCTGCTAGATTTGACTATCACCATCTTTAGTTATGTTGGAAGGTATTATACACCTTGGACAATTTGAGAAAAACTACTTTATGGAACTAGAAGTTCTTCCAAGGTTACAAAATAATTTCCAAACACCACTTATTCTATAGATTAGTATTGCACCAGTATACATTTGTGAATAGTTCCCCAGAGCCGTTTAGACACCTATTTAACTGGGGTTTTACTAATCATAGTACTCCTCTTTACACTGTCATATCTACTTCATTGATCAATGCAGGAAGCTTCATAAATGTAGATAACATATTTTCCAGACATTTTGTAATTAGCATTGCAAGATGAGCTATAATAATTGCTTCCTTGACAGTAGTTTCTCATAACTTATAATGTCTTGATATATAATGCATATCCTGTAATGCATTTCAACTAATCTGTAACTATTACAGTCAATCATCTTGAAACAGTGTCATAGTGTGAGCTGCTTTTAAGTCTATAATAAGTGTTCTGTTTCAAAAATGTGTTGTATTACAGTAGGTAGCATTGTTTTGCAACCAGGCCTGCATAAACCCTGTGGGTATAAATGAAAGCAATCAAAGACTAATTCAAAATTTACACTTTTATGCTGTTAGTGGAATATGACTGATGTCAACAACTGTGTTACAAAATGAAAGTTTTACATTTGCCTAGAAAGTAGTTGAGTTCTGACAACTTTTAATATTGTCATTTAAAGAATAATCCACACTGCCTTCACAAACAAAAGGTAATCAGATTGTAGGAACAAATTATACACAGCTGAGGCAATACTTAAGCTGGACTTTTGGATACTGCCAAAGAAATGCTCAGTGCTGGCAAAAGAAATTGACCCTGTATAATCTATTTAATAAGGTAATTAGGACTAGCTGTTTCTGAAAATGTATCTGTAACTATAAACAGCTTGTCAGTGATACTGAGACAAAGAGCCTTGTACTCAGTCTGTTTCAAGTGCTTACTCCTGACCCCAGGTTTCCCGCTTACACAATGGGATATGTGTCTCTCTAGTGAACTGGAACAGGGAGGAGAGCTGAGTTAATGTTAGCCAGCCAAAAACCAGTTTAATTTTAGTTCACTATGGTTTCACAGTCACATAATCATCTGCATTTGCATAAAGAAAGGAGTCAAATGAAGTGGAAATGAGCAGCCCAAGTCTAGGCAGGACTGCTTCTGTTTGCAGAAACTTTGGCTTATATTGATGTAAAACTTCTGCAAAATTTAGCCCTTAGCTGCACTGCCCAAAACTTCATATAGATAGTGACTGATATTTGAAATAGTTAACACTGTAAAGGTATACCAAAAAAATATTTATGGAAAATCTTCTAATAAAGAAGATACTTCTAAAGGTGAGAAATTATTATCTACTAGCAGCTTCTAAACATATACTCATATATAATGATTGTATGCATTTGTGAGTAAATTTGACCACTGGCTATTCCCATGCTTTGCCAGTATATATGAAAAATAGCTTGTGGATACAGGCAACCTGAAGCTTCTCTCATCCTTCTTTCGCTCTCACCAGTCTGCCCACTCTTGAATGCCTGCAGTTTGTACTGGCTGACTCTGGGTACTGGTTTCATTCATCTGTATCTAGAATCCTTCCTCCACTTTCAAATGTAGTAGAGACAAACAGAATATCTAAGAGTGGCACTGGCGTCTTGTAGTGCAAAACTGAGATGAAAACATATTTTAAAGAAAGCAAAAACATTGCATTGAAAAAATGCAAATCTATGCTAAGGTGTGGAGGCAACAGCATGAAATAAAAGTGTTGACTAGGGAATAAAAGTCCTCATAAAAAAAATGTTTACAGTCTCCTTTTGTGTATGTCTGCACATCTGTCTTACAGACACCTCTCTCCCTCTTAGCCCTGCAGCATCAGCTTCATCAGTGGCTCCCTCAATCATCATTTTTTCTCTGAAAATTCCCACCAACCTAGCACCTTGTCAGCTTTAGCTGGTGTAGCAATTGTAGCCGTGGGGTTTCTCAATTTGTTATACAGAGTAGTTCTGAGCACTGAGATAAATCACGGTGATAAGATGCAGGCTGCTGCTCTTCAGTAGCGTCTCATTGATGGAGCTGTTCCAGCATTAGAGCGAAGGTTAAACAGTTAGAAAAAATGTTAAAGAAATATGTTTCTCCCAGCTTTGTGATTGGCTTATTTTTAGGTTTAGGCAGAAAAATAACTCATTTCCATTCCATATAAATTTTCTTCATATTAGAACAACAACAATAACGTTACAACTACTTTCAATGACTTTATTCTTTCTCTCACAATATCTGCTGTGTTTATTTTGAAATAAAAATTAATGTATTTGAATTGGGTACTTATTTTTCGTTATCCTTCATTTGACAAGAAAATAATTGCTCTTACCATGTTTTTGTACAACACGGAAATAAAGTCCATTTACATTAATTTTCTTGTGGCAAGAATTTCATTCTTTTGTTCAGTATTGAGTCGGATTTTGTAGTCCCCCAAGCATGCCTCTAATTGCTTTCTGTTGAAAATATTTTTAGTTTTATTTGAAGATGTTATAACGAATAGTCTGTATACAGAATTACGTAATCTTTTTGTTAATAATACCTTTTTACAATAGCTCTTTTAGCAGCAGTATATATTAAAAGAAGTCTAGTGCAAATGTGGCATTTCATTTGTTAGCATGATTGAGTATGTGTTTTTACTGAAGGAGTATACTAATCAGGAAGAAAATTTATAAATACATAGTAGTTTGGTGTCTAATTTTCTTCAGCTTCTGTAGCAAAATAATTGACGTTCAGACACGTAATTTCCATTTTAGTAATCTAATTCCTCCTCCAACATGCTTTTGGAGTTGCATTTAGATATCAGGGTAGGTGTGAAGGTTGACAGTGACAGGTAGACGCAAAATGAGATTTTCTTCCATCATTCAGTACCAGTGGTTTCTGAGTATATATATGGACAGCCTAAAAGGATTATAAATGCAGTTTAATTTACTACCTCTACTAGAATGGATTTTTTTTAAATCTTATAGTCTTGTTCTCTTTCTTCACAGGCTTTTAAAGATAATGAATATGTAAACTGAGTCAGATATAGTCCATAAAAAGTGCAAGGTATTATTTAGAAGCAGCAGCTACCACATGCAAGCAGCTAATGATGATGGAATTAAAAAATCTTTCCTGCTGAAAAAAAATAGCTGTGTGGTTAAACTTCGTTAGGGACTAAAGGTGACTGCTGAGGTAAAAGCTATTCTTATATTTTAACCATATTACAAAACAAATATTTAGCACATACCTATTACTTTCTCAAATCAGAACAAGGTAAGGCAACGATATAGTTACAGGAGAGCATACACTGGAAGGCAATTCCTATATGCACAAAACTAGACAGAAAAGATTGTTGCTTATGCCATATGAAGTCATTGTGTAATGCAACTCTTCCAGAGTTACTGCAAGTCTGAGCTGTTGAAGGTGTGGACAGAAAAACTAACAGTGAAACTTTTCCACATAAAACTACATTTTTCTTTTATTCCTACTACACTAGGAGCTATTTAAATTTAGGCTCTAATTGAGGCAGTCAGTCAGGGCACTACCAGTCATGAGTCAAAAGCAATGTGGTCTCTTTCTTGATCTGTGGAAGCCAAAGCATTGGTACGGAGGTAGAAAATGCTGCTGCTTAGCTGTCTCATCCCAACATACAGGCAAAGGTTTCAATCAAGATAAGTATCTGCCTAGGAAGTCAGTAGAAATAGCAAATAATTTTTAGAAATGTTTTCAAGCCAAGTTCTGCTGTGGCTTAAACACATAGAATTCAAAGCGAGAAGCCAAATTGCACATTCCAGTTTACACTGTAGTTACAGAGATGCTAAGTTGTGGTGAGCCTGCACTATGTCCCACATTCCACAGGATGGGCTGCTATTGGCATCCCAACCACCACTAGGCTGGCAGGCAACTCCTTTTAGCCATGCCAGTATCTTTTGGATATCAACTCGTATTTCTGTTGGTAAGCACTCAGCATCGCTCATACTTTTGTAAGTCATGACTGTTTGATTCTGACTTTTTAAATAATCACCTGAGACATGAAGCAATGTCAAAATAATCCAACATAAGTATTTTGATAAGAAGAAGGTAGAGCACTTCCATATTTCTATGTAAAATGACTCAGCACCGAAAAAAAATATTACTAGTTTATCAACAACCAGAGCAGTAGGCTTTTCTGTTACTTCATAAAACAGAAAGAGAAAATAATAATGAAGTAAAGGAGAGGAATCCTAAAATGTAATAAAATTACTGTTGATAGTAGTGTCTGGAAGCACTGTCTCACAAACTATGTGTTGTGACTTATCCCAAACCGTGCTTTCTCATCTGTGTGATGTTAAACACAGTCAAGATGTAAGCAGCTGGAACCAAAATACTTCCATACCTACTGAACAGTTGGACAAAGTCTTCTTAGCTATCATGACAATATTTTAAAAACCCTCAACCACTAGTATAAGCAGGAAAAATATTAATGTTTTCACAGTCTGAATTCCTTCCCATTTCAAAACAAGACTGTTAAATGGCAAAGGCAAAGAGCTGCTGAAGGGTTAAACAGAACTAAAGGATGGAAACACAGTCACACATGTTTATGTGTATTCAGCTCAAACCATCTGCTGTTCATATGTGGTAGTTAGTAAATATGATATTGCATCATAGCAGAAGTTCTTGGGGTCAGGATAATGACTGTTCAAGATCAACCTGTTAGAAGAGGACCAAGCTATATAACAGATAAGGAAAAAAAAATCCACAGTCTATTTAGGAATTTGAGACAACAGGAGGATACAAGACCAGACGGGTGAATTTACCAGTTAGCTGCCATTCACTGAACTGTCATTATTCAATTGTAATGAGATGTTTAGACAAACACTTAGCTATCTACATCATTCATGAAAACACCACTTCAAATAACATCCAAGTTTTAGGGACTTTACTCTGGGGCCTTTCCTCTGAGGTACTAATTTTAACTTTTAAAATTATCTATACAGGTAACAGGGAAGTAATTTTAAAGTTTTAGCTAGCACCTTATAATTTGTACCTGCATATATTGGATTTTGAGAGGATAAGTACTGTTATTAATATGACTTTTTTATTTCCTAACATGTCTCCAACTCTTCTAGGAGAAGGG
This sequence comes from Aleadryas rufinucha, assembly GCA_013397815.1. Lineage (NCBI taxonomy): Eukaryota > Metazoa > Chordata > Aves > Passeriformes > Aleadryas > Aleadryas rufinucha. Next base: position 165,418 of record VZTH01015342.1, on the reverse strand, counting down.
CCAATATACTTTTGTTCTAAGATTTTTCTTTCAGACAAAGTTTAGGACTTAGTCTGGCACCTGGAAAACTATCAAGGAAATTATTTCTGACTCCATCTCATCAAACATATGAGAAAATTTATTAGTGTAACTGATTTGCAAGATAATTTTCATATCTTTTTTCAGTGGAAGGGAAAAGATTGGAAGACAAGGTACATTGCATGTGCCACCACCATTGCTTTTCAGTAGCATGACCAGTTTTCTCACATTGGCAGAATGCACAGCTGTTATACTGCCCCTTAGGGAATGTTCTGTCTGTAATAGAGGCAAAATTTCAGTATATATTAACTTTGCAGTAGATTCTCCTGGTGTTTCCTGAGGGTGTGAATAAAGCTGAATATTTCTGGCAGATGAAATTGCAAAGGGAAAATTATAAACAATGATGTATTAAATGGTGCTGGACAACTTAACCCTGTGTGATTCAGAAAAAGAATGTAGACATTTATTCACATTTTGTATCTTACTGCATCACAATTGCAGATATGCAGTGTTGTGCTCCAATGCAGGCACAAAAATATGAAGAGTTCAGGACTAAAAGGAATTAGACATAATTGAATGTTTACTATAAAAATATAAATTTGTCCTTCTCTCCATTAAATACCATGTCAGCTCATAAAATCAGGTACCTGCCTAAGCCATTTGAAGGGCACATTTTGAATTCACACCCACAACATTCTAAGAAACTAGGAAGAATTCTGCCTCTGCCTTGTGAAAAGAAACACACATTGGATGACACAAGTCCAAAGCATCCTAGCTGCAAACTGGAACAGAGCCCATACACTGGACTGGAGCTCTGACAGTAACGCTTTATTTATAACTGATAAAACAGTGATATTTACTCTTCATGTGGGTGGGAAATATAGGCAACAACAAAACAGAAAAAAATATAACTTACTGCTCTTGTTTCAGGTGAAAGGATAGGATTAGTGAAATAGAAAGAGTACAAACACCCTTTAGCAAAGTTTTGTATTGCTACCTTCATTTCCCCACCTCCTGAGTATTGCATCAAGACATAACCCATATGATATTTCTGTAGGAACAGGTCTGAAGATCACAGTCTAGCAAAAAATTAATCCTCAAGTGTTACATACTATTCTTTGCATTTCTGATGTTGTAAACTATTAGATGAAGTTATCTCTGTTATATTTTGTGAGGCATTTATAAATATTCCCCTTATTTAAATTTTAACAGATCTTCAAAATTTCCACCAACAATATATGCACATGTTACTTTAGACTACATATATTAATTTAGACTGTGCAAGCAATACATTAGAAAATGTGAGCTCCTCATTTTCTAATGTAGAGGTTTTTAGTGCTAATCTTTGGCTTCTGTCAACTTTTATACCAACTTAAATATTGTATAGTATCCTTTCAACTGCAAATGTATTCCAAAAGTGTGGTTCAGACAGACAACAAATGGAAATAAAGATCTACCCCACCCATCCCCACCACCTCCCAAGTTAGTATAACTTTAGTCTACACTTTGGGCAGCATCTTTGCTCTTGGTCTTCTGACATACTTTGCCTTCAAATTTTATATATCACTGTCATTAAAAGACATAAATTCACATTACCAACACATCAGATAGACAGGTGAAAATAAGGAAGCTTTCTTGCATGCCAGTATCTGTTTCCGGGCTTATGCAACTCAAGGACTTGCATAGTTCTGCTACTTAAAGCCTCCTGTTTTAGCAAAAGCATTACACACAAAATTCAATTGTAGTTCCACATCTGTAATGTCATTGTAAGGAGCAGGACTTCAGTCTTTGTCAAAACTTGGCATAGAATAGCACTTCAGATACCATTTGCGGTGGTAACAAATTAAAACAAGACACGTATTTTACATTGTAACAAAACTAATGAGAGTAACATGAACTGAGCTTTCTATACTATCACCAGTGTCATCCAATGGCAGAAAATTTTTAGAATAAAATCTATATAACATAGTCTAAAATACTGATGGCTAAAACCTTGCCATGACAATTATTATTTTAAAATGCAATTTAGCAACAAGTGAATGCCAGCAAGTGCCTAAGTAGGATTTTTACTACATGCATTTTACTACCGCTTAAAGGAAGCCTCATGGACAAATAATATCATTTTCAGATTCTTTAGGGAGGAATTACCATGAAACCATTTCTACAGTCTATTGTATCACCCCTCAAATATTTCTTTAATGGGAGTTTAAACAAGGTACAATAATAAGCTACAAAGTGTTTCATTAAATTAATATTAATTTGTAATAGCAAATTCCAGCAAAGCATAGAAATTGAGTTGGGCATGCTAGCGTGCTAACATGAGTAATGGATGGATTAGCAGAATATATTCTGAGTTGGATCTGAACTGGCTTTTTACTTTGCAGACACACTTTAATCTTGATTAATGCTTACCTTGGTTTAGGCAATAGGCTTTGGCAAGGAAGAGAGAGGAATTTCTTTTCTTTCCCATTGACTTTTACAGACATCTCAATCTGTAATGCTTGCTAGACTTCCCTCTAAACCTGAGAACTGCTGGCTTGCAGAACATGTAGTGTTCCTACTCTTTTTTCTCATGTAAGATTGATTTCTCCTTTCATCCACGTCTTTGGTTCCCTTGCTAGTTATGATTTAGTGAAGTTATTCTCTCTGCTCTCCTTGGGTGTCAAATGGCAGCACAGGGTTGAATGGGAGTTTCAGAAGTCAATTGCAGTAGGAGCACAGGATTAGCCAGAACACACAATAAACTCGAACATGGGAAGAGTAATATTGTACTGCTTCAAAGGTACATAGACTTGCATTTTCTGATGGGAAACAATGTGTTTCTTCCAAATGGTGTGTATACTCATTCTAGAGTCATCCTGCACTTGAGCCTTCTGACTTCAGAGTTGCTCAAGAAAAGAGAAAAGCTTGAGTTTTACAGTGAGAGAATTTTCACCCCTACCAGAACTGTCTCCCTAGTTGAGGGATGTGAATTTGGACACGTTATTTACAACTGCACAGCACAGGTAAAATCTATTAAAATCAGTATTTTGCTGCTATTCTCAGGTACAATAACATAATAGAAGTGAAGGAAACCCAAACACACAGTGCAACTACAAAATATAGTCTGTCTAAAAGAAGCTAATGTAAAACTTTTTGGAAAGGAGAAAATTAATGGAAAATTTTTAATATTTAATAAAGATAGTCCAAATTTATACTTTCCCATTCAGAAGAGATAAAAACAAATATTTAGACCTGTATCAAACCAATGCATATGGAATTATTTTAGTTTTCTCAGCCATTGTCATTTTGGGAGGTTTAGGGTTTTTTGAAACATTTGTACAGTACTTTGCCAATTCAAAGAATTACTACATTATAAGATATCATGGGAGATGAAGCACTCTCAGAGAATCCAGCAAATTTGAGACAGGGATAAATAAACTACAACTTACACCTGGCACTGTAGCAGTTTAGTATTTCCTGTTTAAAAGACAGATTTTGGCCAACAAAAATATTTTTATTTGGTTCTTTTTCCAAGAAAATGTTCTTCTTAGCTAACTTCATAAAAATTCTACCTTAATCAAAAATGTAGATGAATGAAATTTCATTTCTCGCCAATGCAAATATTTCTGTAATAACTTTCAGCCAGTCCCTGGCCTAGTTTGGAATTTCAAAAGAAAGATACAAAGCAATTGTGACATTGGTTTTGAAAATGCGCAGCATGGGTATGAAATCCTGTCTCACATTTGCACAGATCAAGAGCAACTCATTCAAGATCTGCGCTAATGAAAGGAAAATCAAGCTCATCATTTGGACACTGAAATTAATTTCAAAAGACCTTGAACTGAATTAAATTTTCTGCTGCATAGACACCAGTAGAGTTGATTTGATATCTCTTTGCCCTGGGGCACAAAGCATGACTTGCTTCTGAGTTAAGGGAGCACTAGTTTCCTTATATCCAGATTTATAGGGAGATATGGAATGTGTTGTAAAGACAAGCAAAGAGATCAGAGAAAGCACATAGAGTTGTATGTTGAAATTCAGATACTCTGCTGACCAGCACGACACAATGGCATTCAGGGAGGATGTGGCCACGATCCTGACTCCAGGAGTGAGCCTCACCGGGCTGTGGTGCTGCACCAAAAATGGGGAGGGCTTTACCCACCCTTCTCTGCCTTTCTTGAAGTCAGTGCCTGATGTAAGTAGAAATGAAATATGAGGAGTGAACTCCTAACTAGAAGTTTTTCAAAAGTAGAAAAAAGCCAGGGCAGGAGTACGAATTTGACTTCAAATTACATGTTTGTATGGATGGACTTTTTTCCTAAATAATTTTTTTGAAATCTTCTTTAATTTCTCATATTCACAAGGGGCTTAGTAAATACTTCAGCTCTTCCACTGTCATTTCAGATATCTGCACAAAGTCCAAGATTTTAATTGTAATGTCTAAATAATATAAAGATAAACAAAGTAATATACAAAGTACAAATTACTGACATATTCAGCTGGACACTTAAGTCAATGGGACTTCTCACAAGCTAAAAAACTCTCATCTGTTTAAGTGTCCAGCTGAATCACAGCCAATGGGCTTCATTATACTCTTTATTGGTTTTATCACTTTGACCTTTACTGCACCGTAAATTTTGCCCTTCTTGTGGTATTTATAACATGTTCTATGCCATACTTTCAAAGGAGATTACCACAGATTTATCTACTGCAATTTGAAAAGGATGAGCTTACAGTACACTGTAATGGTTTCACCCCACAGAAAAATGCATATCGTGTATACTAAAAAAATTATTACCGTAAAATAAATAGACCATTTAAAAATTGTCAGAAAATACATGAATAGAATGTAATTTACACATTTTAATTTCTTGCGGTAAAGGTGACTCAATCAGCACATAAAATCTGTATGAATCATTAAATCTTAGAAAAATAGCATAATCTCAGGCATTTAAGAAAATAAATCTGGAGTTCATCTACCAAACTTTAACATTACAATGAAGCTACAATGTGAAGTTTTGACTGTTATTTTCTGCACTCATGTTTCTTATTATTATTTTACTCTTCTTTTTTTTTTAACTGTTCAGTCTTGTATCATGAATAAATTATTCAAGAATACATGTAGGGTATTTAACTATTGCATACTAGGACCAGTTTCCCTAAGATACATCTGTAACTTGTAGAAGATAATTCAGAATACCTCCAGTTAAGTTTTGTTTCCAGTTCCTCATCATAAATGCCCTCTTGTCTTACTATGATGAATAACTTACTGATTCTATGCAACACTCCAACAAAGTCAGAGCTTTGGAAGAAAGAAGTCAATCTAAAAACTTGAGCTGAACAATGCAGCTGTAAACAGGACAGTTACACAATAAACCATCGGAGATCTTGACCTTTGTTTACAGTGCTTTGTGTACAGAACACATCTGGTTTTATATACAAGCGTGCGCACGCATGCCTATGTGCGTGTGTGTGTGTGTGTGTGTGTGTGTGTGCTGTGTATATTTTTAGTATCTGTAAGTCCAAGGGCACTGTACAGGTAAAGCACTGAAGCCCTTAAAATTGCCAGGCACGAATTTACATGAGTCAAGTAGTTATGTGTAAGTCATGCATCTCTACTTTTTATGAAGTTCAATAGAAGCAACAAATCTAAAATGGAGATGCTTGGAAAATACTAGTAAGCATTGCTCAGTTGCTAAGAGTAATCAGTTTATCAAGCTAGAAGATAACCAATGCCTAGAGTTATTAAACTTCCAAATCAACAAGGCCTAAATGCAGCAAATAGATTATTATGAGAGAAATATGCATTGACTTATATTTGACAGGTTTCTGCTAAAGGATATTTTCAAGACTGGATACAAGATGACTTAGCATCAGCATTTTTTATTCTTGATTATTAGCCAGGACTTCATTACAATTTAGCCCATTAAAAAAAGAACAAATTATAAGCAGAATTAATTTATTGTACAGATACCTAAACAAATTATTAAAGTTGTCTTAAGAACCAGCACACGAACACGCAATTTGACAAGAATGGGCTGTGGCTGTGAACACTGCATCATTTTGTATTATGAATTCCCTTTTGCACTGTGCCTGAAGCATGTTATGTCTTAAGCAAGTTACTGTAAGGCATTTGAAACAGATGTCCAAGGAAGGCTGATGGACTGTCACGGGAAACTGAAAGTCAAGATGGCAAACAAAAGACCTTAAACTCAGAGTTTTATTCATTCATTTTCCTACAGAAAGGTTCGTAAGTGGGGTGAATGTGCCATAGCCTCTCACAAGAATATATGAGGCAGACCACAGAAACCAGATTTTTCTCTCAGCAGAAACCAAATTTTCATCTTCCAGGAAACATTAGAATATATATTTCAGGAAAAAATTTTATTCATTTGCAAAAATATTCATTTGGGTTTTAAGTGATTTTGCCCCAGAAAATCCTTTACTGCATCAATATTTCTTCCTTTCCTCTGTTGTCCAAGTAGTAAATCAGAAGTCAAAACTGTGTGCTGTGTAGAAAATTTGACAAGAGATGCTAAGGGATCTGCAGCCTAATAGGATATCTGAGGAAGCATGTGTATGTGATAGAAAGGAAAAGCAGCAGGCAGAGCATCTCCTGGAGGAGAGCCTGAGTCAATAGCTGTAGGGTTTGCAGAGACAGGACTTTGGAATCACACATTTTGCTTATGTGGATTGAGCCTGGATGTGTGCTCTGAACTAGATGCCACCCAGAAGCAGTTGATAAGAGAAGCACAATTTTTCAACTTGGAAAAAAAAAAAACTGGCAAAATAAAATCATGATAAGTAAGCTGAAAGTCTATGTGAAGAGTTTCAAAAGTCCAGCCCTTTCAGGAAGGATATCTTTCTAAACCCACCTCCATTTAGTGTTTAGCACATTAAAACTTCGTTCTTGTGTCTGTTAATGGTCTGTCTCAAAATTATTATTTACTATTGACTTCTTTTTTTCCTCCTGTAGAATTTGCATTTCTTCCTAAGCAAAAGCAATGCTTTGCTAGTAAACGGTTTAGATTTAGATACTCAGCTTGGAAAATCTAACTCACTCCATGGAATTGCTTACCATTTTTCTATCAAAAACACTCCTATCTAAAGATGTTCTGGGTTACATTTAGACTGTTTTGCCTAAAGCAAATTAGGCAAATACCTTCCATCCTGCCCAGTAGAAGCAGGAGGGTTACAGCACACACACGCCCACGCCCACACAGACAGGAAGTCACATAAGTATTTAAGAAAGCATTCAGTCCTCAGCCGTGTCCTAGGGCCAAAGTCCAGCAACTTGTGGGAGGGCACCATGCCAGCCTAACAGATGGACATACATATGGCTAGTGAGGACATCATGTGAAGCCATCAAGTATGGATACTAAGGGCATGATTCCAACCTAAGAACATGAGCTTTCTGTGAAGGTTAGGGGATGTTAAGCTGGATTTGCTTTCAAAAATAAAGAATAAATTCCACTGCCATGTCCAGGAACAGTTACACTCTTAGTTAATCAGGTGGAGTTGTTAGTAGATAAAAAGAGCTTTTATTCTAAAAGATTTATTGCAAAGGAAAGTTTTAACATTTCACGAGGGAGATTTCATTCTGACAGATAAATATGTATTATTTGTGGGGAGATATAGTTAATGATAATGATTTTGCACTGGCAGTGTTTTCACCCTGCATCACCATCTGGCCTGTGCCTTTTTCCTAAAGGAGACAGGAAGCTGCTATTTGAGCAGCGAATGCAGCCCAGACAGGCAAACACGTTTTCCACCAGCCATTATTGGGAGGGTCAGTGTTGGGAACCGCTGCCCTTTGCTGATGAGGAGAGAAAGAGAAAAACAGAGGCACAGCACCTCCACACACATTGCCCTGGAGAGTACTGACTTAGCACTGCTGATGCATCTGAATGGAAAACAGGCATGCACATCCCACAGCCATCTGCTGCTATGTCCATCAGAAGGAGAGAGGAAGAGGTTAGGAATCATGCTTTGTGGATTTAATCCACTGCTACACAAAAGGATGTGCAAAAACATGCTCAAATGGGATCCCATTGAATCATTAAATCATAGAATATACTGTGTTGGAAGAGACCTATCAGGATCATCAACTCTAACTGAGTTTTGGCCACACAAAATGTCTCCCTACAGTGGCAAGTAGCATCTCAGTATTCCCATGTCACCTGCCCTTGCTCCACTGGGATCCCACCACTTACTAAGATCAGAACATCAAAATCTGACAAAATCATGAACAGCTTTTGAAATTTTACCAATTGACTAAGGAGAGCATATAATATTTTAATCCCAGTTACAGGGAGGGCAGAGGCAGCATCCTGGTTTATGGAGCAAAGTTGGAACAGGAAGCACTGAATTCCTCCTTGGTTGAAATGAGATATTCAGAAAAAACATTAGAACTATATGAAGATGAATATTACATAGGTGGTTTTATTGGATAAAAGGACTTGTCTGTTTCTTCCAGTCTTGACTTAAAAACATAAAGAGAGGAAGAACCACTGCTTCCTCTGATCCTCTGTATCCAGAGGATACAGCTTAAATTATCTGCTTTTAGCTTCCAGACATTAAGGTTCTTTTTGCCAGACTCAACAGCTGTTTTGTATTCAGCATATTCAGCACTCCTTCCACGAAGTTACTTATTGCAATGCAAGTCACTTCTCAAACCACTTTTCACTAAACAACATGGATTGACATCTTTAAGATTCACACCATTCTGAAGAATGCTATTCCTCTGGTCATTTTTGTGCCCCTTTCCATTTTTCAATGGACTTTAAGAATTCAGATGCCAGAAAATGTATGCAGCAATCCAGTTTTAGTCCCCTAAGCGCTATATATATAGGGAAAGGTTTACTTCTTATTCTATTTCTTTATTCAGGCTACGTTCACCATTCTTACATATTATCCTATTATTTCTTTTGTGAGACAGTACATTCCAGGATACAGCTATCTTTTTTCGTTTCAGCCTACATGCCCTCGTTCTATAACTGTCTGACTAAATTTACCATTTCATAATGTATTTTTTGCATTAAATGTCCCACTTACAGAATAATTTAAATGCTTCTATTTTGATTCATTATCATATCATTAGCCACTTCACAACTGATTTATGAAGCATCCATGCATTTCACAGAAGGATTTTATATTTTCTTCAGATCTTTTCAAAGCAAATTAATGGTACTGTGGTCATTTCTGTGGAGTTCCCCTAGAAACTGGCACTGAATTGTGATCCTCCATTAATGACTTTTCGGAAGCTCTCAGACAATTTGTAAACCATGTAATGAGCTTTTTATAAGTACAGCGCTATTGCTTTATTAGAATATTGCATAAAAATCAGTAGACTACCTTACAAATGCATGCGTCTGTAATGACTACTTGGTTGGATATTTTTATACAAAGAATATAATCATCAAATGAGATTTCTTATCCGTTAATAATGTCTGCATTATCACACTGAGTGACATTAATTACACTCCTGACAGGTATTCTTTATTAAATTAATCTAACCTCAAAGATTTCCTTATTTTGCTTACAACTGATGTCTGGCTCACTGCCTTACAGTCATTTCATTGCCACTGTATACCTTTTATGGATGCTGGCACAATTGGAATCATAGAAAGGCTTGGGTTGGAAAGGACTTTAAAGATCATTTCCTTCCAACCCCCTTGACATGAGTAGAGACACCTTCCACTAGAACAGGTTGCTCAGAGCCCCATCCAGCCTGGCCTAGAACACTCCCAAGGATGGGGCATCCACAGCTTCTCTGGGCAACCTGTTAGAGAACCTCAGTACCCTCATAGTAAGGAATTTCTTCCTATTACTAGAGTTGGTTTTTTTGCTTTATGTATTCACCAACAAGTATTCACTTACTCTCATTAGTCTCCTTAGTTGTCACATTCCTCTCTCCACTTGAGGTATTTCATACCTCTCAGTTTCCACAGATGTGTATTTACTTTCTCCGTTCTCCATTCACTACATAGCTTTTAATCCCTATTTGTTACCCTTATTTTTGTACTCAGTGCAGGTGGACTTGCTACGATCTTCAGCACCTTTGAATTGTTACTCTTTAGTTATTTATCATTCTCATTAAGAATTGCAGTTTTTCATTCTTATATTTGTCTGACTTCTCCTCTCAATTATTTCTGTTTACATTTTTCTCAACCATAGACAATTACCCATTTAGAAGGAGCACTATTTTACTGCTTGGGATTGTTCTTTGTTTGTCTAAACTGATTGCAATCAGGTCATGAAAACCACCCCTAGGGCAGCCATGAACTTCTAGTCCAGTAAGTTATTCATATTTATCAGTTCTAATGAGAATTTAAATTAAAAATACATTATGTTTGGCTTGGAGATTTTGCACCAGGGAACAGGTTCTTTTTCTTTTTACAGGAAGTTTAATATTTTACTGGTGCGTTTCACAAATCTTCAGTACACAGACCTCCCACAACATTTATTAATATGCATTCAAGATCCCATGATTTTTTGTTATGAAGAACTCCCAAATCCACTACTTTGTTTGTCCTGGGAGGTTACATCCACTTGGTTTATGATCCGAGTAGCTTGACTACTTCCATCAGCTTTCAGGGTTGACTTTCTCACTGATGAGGGTTTCCACATCATTGTCCCTGTTACCAAGACCTTATGATAGCTACTGCATACAACAAGAATACATCATTTTGTGTCTGTTCGTTTTTCCCCTTTAGGTACAATTTGCTGGATTACAGCGCACATTACAGTAAAGCACTGTAATGTGCACAATGACTTTTCATCTGATCCTGTATACCATGACATAATTTATTTTTTTCTACAAGTTTGGGGTTGTGTATTTCAAGCTACTCATGATCAATTCACTTATAACATATCAGGAAGGGTATGTTTCCATGAGTATGGTTTTCCAAGGGTATGATTTCCATAAGAAAAGCACCTATATTTAGAAAATGGTACTCCTTCCACTTGGCCAATGGAACTGAATGTACATTGCACTTGCGAAAGTTTGCAGAAATGACAGCATTTCCCTCTTGCCTCTGCTATTGATCTGTTTTTCTATATCACCCTTCCTACTGTATGGCCATTTAATGCCTTCTTCTTTTTGATATCTTTTAAGAACTGCCTCACAAAAAAACCTTTAATCTCCCTGAAATGGCACAGTGTCAGTGAGAACAGAATCTGGATCGCTCTTTTACTTCATAGTGTATTCTGGACCAATACCTTGAATGAATTAAACAAATTGCTAAAATGGGATTCTGGGGGAGGTTTGTGGGTTTCATTTTGTGGTTTGGTATTGGTTTTGTTTGGGTTTTTTTCTGTTCTGTTCTACATAACAGGACAGTTCAGTTAGTTCTTAAAATAGTTTATGTAGTTTAATTTGGGGAAATAAAAGAGGTTACTTTCACAAAAAAAGTCTTAGTCTGCACATTTTCTGCAAGATGGGCAACATTCAACAAACCTGAGATCCGTTTTCTCATTAACATAATAAGACATTTCTCACTTGAATGCCCAGAGGTGTATAGCTTCTAATGAGGGTTTAGAAAAGAGTATCTAGGAGGAAAAAAAGAACTAGAGAGCTGGAAATAAAGAAAGATTGAGGGGGAAAAGTAAAGAAAAAAGGCATCTTCAATTTTAGCACGTGTAATTAAATGCTTTCTAACTCTTGGCCAACTAGCTAAAAATAAGAAATTAGAACCATTATTTCGCACCGCATTGTTATTTGCAAAGATTTATGTTTATGGTATATTTAAATTTGAATCACAAAATGTTTATAAACAGACATTAAGATTCTGTAATTCTTTATTTTTCTGTTAAAAAAATGTGAGAAAAAATGTATCCTACCAATGTTTGTCACCTTGAGCTGTACTTCTGGTATTTGTTTGGTGCAATTCTTTAAATAAGCTTACTGAAAATGTGAATGAAAAAAAATCAAAGCATTTTCACAATGAAATCCAGTTGTTTTAAAAACTATTCTAATTGCAAAAAATTCTGCTGAATCAATGCAATTCCTACTATGACCTTCCCTAATTAAAAATTCCCTGTCTTGACAAAGAGTGAAAAATTATTGAAAATTTCTTAAACTAATAAAAATGCCTGTTCGTGCCACTAAAAACATAGTGCTGAATTATTATTTTTATTTGAACGAAGTTGGTTTTTTTTTTCACTCACATCTTCAATTTCAGAAATGAATCTGATCTCTCATCACTGACCCTTCTCAGGTGGTACTGTCCTACATCCAATGACATTGGGCATTAGTAATTTTTTATTACTGTCCCACACTGGGATGCTCTATGTTTTAAGATATTACACTCTGAGTTCTCTTTTGTTAATAGACAGAAAACTCTAGTCAAATATATCCACATTTTAGTATTTAAAAAAAAATCTCTTCTTTTAAAATGTCCTCAGTTCAAGTGTATCACACAGTTGAGCAAACTGGATTTACTATTCACTGTTAATCCTGAAAATTACTTCTTAATGTATTTTCAGTAAAATACACATTTAAAAATATTTTTTCTCACAGGAATGATGTGCAATGTAAAAAAAATCATTTTTTAATACTGTCCTTTAAAAGTAATAAATAATTAATTTTGAAAAATTCTCAGTGAAATATTTCAGTTCCTTTCTTTCTGAAATAGAACTGTTTGCAATGTTTCCCTGTAAAATCTTCAGTTATGAAATTCATCAAGTGTAGTGTATCTTGCATTCACTATAACTATACTGTGAGTGTGTAAAGATTTATACTAAGCACACAAAATGAAAAGCATTGAATTTGCTTAATTCACATTGTAACACATACAATACAAAAGAATGAAAGATCTTCTTCAGCTATTCAACAATTGACTTGCAAAGGGTTTACAGGCTTAATAATTAACTTCTTTTCATAGATGTAGCCCTTTGTGCAATCTGACCTCCCATGTTTGACTTCTCAGCATCAGGTAATACACTGTGTGCAGTGCACTCAGAAACTTTACATAGGTGTGAGGAACTGGGCCCAAAATGTTCAACTCCTTATGCAGAGACAGAAATATCCCCATTAACAAGTCAGAGACATTGCTTTTCAGAAGTAACACTATTTGCTATACACAACGTGTAAGAGATTTTAGACTAATTTAGGGCCTGAATGATTCCAAGTAACACTCATGCTTGAAGATACCATCTTTGCAAACTGCCAGTAATGAGAACCCATCCAGAAACAATTTCAGACCCAGCTTTCACCCCCCTACGCATGTACAAGAGTGTATCTCTGAGAAAGATCAGCTTGAGTGTTCAAGACTGACTGTCAGAACCAGGCCTCCTGACTTCAGTCTGTGCTCTAGACAAATGCCCTCTGACAAAACTCAAATTAAGGTGAGCTGAGACAGAAATAATAAAGCCTATCTTGCAATTTCTGGCCCAGCTGTGGTTTCAATAGAATTATTCTACAGGCAGCCTGGAACCAAAACAAATCTTTACTCTCCATGTACTGTTTTCAACATTTTTCACTCTATGCTTTTTTATTGGTCTTTTCCTTATAAACATATCACTGCTTGTTTATTTTTCATTTAATTTCATTTTTCTTTCCTTGCCAAATATTTAATTGCTCTGTATCTTCTGCACGTGTTTATACATGCTTAAACAACAAAGCAGGAAACTGTCCTCCCATACAAAATGTTTTCAGCATTACAATTAATCACTATAGCCTATTAGAGTAGGTGTAGATATTATAATTAGGAGGTTAGCAATAATTTTAGCAATGCAGTAGCCTAAGAAATGCTGGAATGAGCAGTTGAACAGTATTTATCTGTCAATTTAATTATAGTACAAATGGGATTAAAAGGAGAGCAAATGAGATATTCATATATGCCAGTCCAGTAATGAATTTGTCCACAGACTCCAGAGGGCAATTTTTTTCTTAGTTTGTTACTTTAAAAATTCTTCCCTCACCTTTAAACATTGTAAGTTAATACCTTACAAAACCTAAATGGTCCTATAAATCAAGTCTTAGTATCAGAAACAATTTCAGTGACAGAATGAATATTTGCTAAGGAGGATAGAGTAAAATGTCAAAGGAAGTAGGTCTCATTTAATCACTGAAGTGTCCCTAATAAATATCAGCCAAATACATTCTTCTTGTCTCTACCCATCCCCCTTAAAAATAGCTATTCAATTGAAAAGGGATATAATACAATTCAACCTACTGTCTATTTTTAGTTGTTCTCTGCAGTGAGTCTTTCAGAATAGACAGTCACACAGATGTAGGAAGCGTGTGAATTCGCCATCCTTGCCACTCATGGTGGCTCATTTTCAGTCAGATGGAATTGGAAAATGGTGACATAGAGATAGAGCTCAGAAGATACAGGTAAAACATAAAAAGAATTGTATAACCCATTGCCCAAAGTTCTGTATGGAAATTTACGAGACAGTTTAATACTGCGGGGCTGTCATCTACTAATTCAATTGTGAAAATGGGATCAAGAGTTTCTTTGAGTTATCCTTAATTTCGTCATTCATTTTTAATGCTGGTTTGATTAAAACCCTTTTCTTTCTATGTCTCAGTCTTAAAACCTTTAGAAGAAAGTAAAATTATGCCTGTACACAATGAAGGGCAGCAACAGGCACTTGCAAAGCAAACCGGGATTCCCAGAATAGATGCTTTTTATGGCTACCAATATAATCATCTTTAGTCTTAGCATCAAGTTTTGTCCTATTCCTTATGTGTGCAGCTACAGAACAAATGCAGGGCAGGAAAGAAAAGAACATCCAAGGGTAATTCTTTCCTATAAACTAAATTTTTGACAAAATTTAAATAGGGTGTTTACAATCAGATGTCTCCAAAGGTCTGAATAAATGACACCAACTGAAAAGATGCAAAGAGCTGCAGGTACAAACAGACAGAAGCATTTGTCCAATAGTTTCTTCATGCGGTTGTTACTGAGTTGAGCAAGCAATTATGTGGTATCTGTCTCCTGAGACCTGGTTCTACCTCACAAAGTGCTGGGAAATTTTCTCAGGGCAGAGTCAGTCCTTCTTCCACTCATTTTTATTGTATAAACAAGAAGACTAAGTTGTGAAAATCTGTTAATAAATACTTAGTCTTAGTTAACACAAAAATAGGTCGGGAAAGGTATTTTCTGCTAAAGGAGTCCTTTAGCACGTGAAATTTTGCATGGCTATTTTCAAGATAGCATTACAGGAATAGAGTTCTTAGCATGATTTTAGAAAAAAAGTAAACCTTTGCACTGTTGAAAAAAATATTCCTTATGACATACTGCATTGTTCCTGGCTTGTGCTTGAATAGAAACAGAAGAAATTGGATTTTCAGTCCTTGATTGGTCATGTTGAGTCCCCATATCACAATACACATCATGCCTCATTGTTTGACAAACTGGCTTTGCTTGAATATTCAATACACATCCCCAGTGTAATTGTCCCTAAATGCCAACTAAACATCACCTAACACAGTGTTTGCTTAGAGTGGACCTCAAAGTGGAGGTAAATAGGCTTCTGAATTTTAAGCATAAAAGCAAAGACTTTCTTCAGGGGTAAGTCACAAAAACCACACAAAGCAGAGCAAATATTCCCTGGATACTGCTTTTCTTTCAATTTCCTTTTCTTTGTCTCTAACCTTTCAAGAATACAAAATGCTTTGCTATACTGTTCTCATTAATATTTCAGGTGTCATTCTTCTGCACCATTCACAGTATTAGTTTTCTAAAACAAGTTTTTAAACATGTTTGTTACTAGAATCTTGACAACAGATAGGAAAAACAAAGGTTTTGGCTTACTTCCATTTCTTTATTTAAAGTTTGGCTGAAAGTAGCTATGGAACAAGAGGGAATAAAGCCACAATTACATCTCACATGAAGCTGTATCAAATATGAATATTCTCCTTGGGGCATTTCAGCAATGTGAAAGTCTTAGCAGCTGTGTGCAAGAGACAGCTTTATTTCATAAGATCTTGTATCCCCCTTCCCATCTTGCCTTCCAAGTAATTCCTCTACCGCACAGTTCCTGTGACTCTTCCTCACTCCATATTCAAAGCACATCTATGTCCTTTATCTGCCAGCATTTAGTGATAAAATGGATTATAAACAGCAGTTTAGGCCAGAGAACAAGACTTCCATTAAGTGCATTTCATATGGTCCTAAGGGGCTTGTTACTACTTGTATGCTGGGCATGGTGGATAAAGCTCACTGTCTCAGCCTTCCTGAATGTCTGCACAAAGCGGGACAGTATTTCCTTTCCCAAGACCAGCACATATATTTCATTTCATTACATTCCCTTTACATTCTGCCTGGGCAAGTATTACACCTTTCCAAGACATTCCCCAAGCTGAAAGAAGTAGAAAGCGATGGGGGTTTTTGGCCATTAGGAAGGAAGAGAATATTTAATTTGTGAAGTTTAGAAGTTAGTAGAAAGCCTAATGAGGTTTCTCATCCCAAAGATGAAGACTCCATGATGGATAGGCAAAGATAGAGAAGGTCTTCTGATCTTCCACATTAATTCTCCCTCAGATTAGCTCGCTTTTCTTTCCCCAGAGAAGTTCGTATTAACATTGGGCAATCCCCATAATCCATGCTATGATGAAAGGACAAATAAGGCTATAAACATGGATACAAGATAACAAAATGAGATTGGTTATGTTTTATTGCATAGCGTTCTTTGTATTTATGGAAGTCAACTCCTGCTAAACAGAGAAATATTAAGTTTCTACTTAGTATAATAGTGAAAACACTCTAATAATGTCACAGTAACTAGTCAAAAAATGAATCTATGAAAACAACATTTCACTTCATTACTAACAAACGGGAGCTATGTGGACTTATCTGTGTCCCGTTTCAGTAAAACAATGATAGAATTAAGACTAAGCTTAGTACACAATTGCATATGAAATATATTAAATTGCATTTCTACTATAATTGGTAGTTTTAAGTTTATGCCTCTAAGAGAAGGCATTTTGAGCAATTGTTTTGATGACAAAGTGTGAATCATATTGAGGGAAGTGCAGGGTATTTATTTCCAAAATAAAAATAGGGATTATTTAATAAAAGTGCAAAGAATACCCAGCTTCTTTCTCTTGTCCCTGTATTACCATAAAATTGTGGTACTGCAGATGTGTTTCATTCAGAGCTGTCTTGCAAACAGCAAACAGGACTGTCTAGATATGGAAATGGAGATTATCTCTGCCTCTGTTTTTTAACTGTCTTTGGTCTTGTTCTAGTAGGCAAGCTGTTGTTGGCTACTCCTTTGTTATATTTTGATTTATTCTTTGTCACCTTCAATTTTAAATGAGCAGAAGTGGCTATGGATTGTACAGATACCTACACTGGACTACTTCTAGGTCATAGAAGCAAAAAATTATCACAATCCTAGGAGACTCTGGTATGAGGTCACCCAGAAATTTCTACATGCACACAGAGGACATGTTCAATATTTTTCTTTCTATAGCATTAGTCAGTTGTCTACAGCAGCTCTAGTAACAAAAAATTTCTGAGAAGTCATAAATTCTTTGGCACAGGGAGCCAAGATTGGTTCTAATATGTATTGAAACCAGTCTCAGCCCTATGAAGGCTGTCCTCAAATTTGTGCTGAGTGGGGGAGTCTAAATTTTTAAATGGTGAAATGCAGATAGCAACTGTCAAACCCACTCAGGGCAAGAGGGTTCCAGAGCCATCCTGTAGAAACATGATGAATTTTGAAAGGTCTTTGTTGTGTGAACCATGGCAATTCTGCAGAATTAGGACGATTGCCTAAATGCCAGTGTCTCATTTTTCAGAGATCCTTTGAGCTTGGCATATATAATAGCCCGTGAAGATTTTGTTCCCAGGAAGGCTGAATCAAGTTTGTTGTTTGGGATTTGTCATTTTTCAAAGTTTACTTGTCAGAGTTTTTCATATGAGAATTTGGAATGTCTTCAATGTTATATTTAGTTGTATTGTGCCCGCCAAATTGCTTATAAATGGAACTACTACAATTCAAATAAATGAATGCAGTTGTATCTAGAAGACGTGGTCTAATAAAAATCTGCCCTAAAATCTTCCATACAAATTCACTGGAAAGGTAAATAGATTTTATGAAGCAGATTAATTGGCTTGGTGTGCCTGCCTTGTACTGCTTTCTTGAAGCAAGTCAACTTTAAACACTATGCAGACAGATAGTTAAATAGGCTTTCCTTCATCAGAATTGCTCAAATGGTGCAATATATCCTTATATAACCCTAATATACCCTAAGTCATTATTTCTTAAATATTTATTGTCACTTGTGTATGTATTTTGGCAGCTACTTGTTTCACACAAGGCTGTGTGGTCTTGTGAAATCATACTGTTGAATACATAACCACGGAATCATACATCATATCCACACAGCTAACAGGGGAGTGAAATCTGTTCTTCCCATATGGATATTTTTCCACTAATTTAACTAGATGAAACAGTGGGCTTTACAATGTCATAAATAAAAGAAAACAAGTCCCTATAACCATGGAATTCAAGCTGACAAGAAAATATCCAGCTTGTCCTCTACCATCTCCAACAATGACAACAAGAAGGGCAAAACAGGTGTATTTCATGATTACTCCTCAATAGTAATCGTGAGAAAATTCAGATATATTGCTGGATATGGAATTTATTAATTATAAAGGTATAATTTTCTGAGTTGTTCTCATTAAATCATCCACTTGCCCGGTGCTGTTAGATAAGAAATGCAAATTCCAAAAACTACATTACCATTTTTATTGCTCATTGGAAGCATATCTTACTTTTGAAATATTCAGCATAGAGACAAAACAGGAAAAACATGCTGAGTGTAATGAAGAGCAGTGGGATGCCAGAGTGCAAATACTGAATAAGATTGTTTGTAAACAAGCTGCTTCTTATTATTTCTTTATTTTTATCAACTCTAACAACTCAAAGCTTATATTTTGAACTTGCCAATGTTATTTCTTTGTACCCATCTCTTCTTTTTACTCTTCACACTAGGGTATTCCTTGATATTTTGAATTTTGTGTTTCCTTTTTGTCACTTCAATAGAGCTAGATACTGATGAGTGTATAGCAGATAGCAGTGTCTGTAGTACAGACAAACACTAACAGTGTCACAGTGACACTGTTATTTTGCTTAACTTGCAGCATTCCACTCTCAGTCATACAAAAAAAGTAAATATTCCTTTCCTCTTAAAAAGCCCAGGTTTCTTGGAAAAACTTCAGACTAATGAACTACAGTGGACTTACTAGACTGTGGTGTATTTGGTCTTCAAATGAGCTAGGCTAAATTAAACCACATATGAACCTTTCCCATCTTTTGCTCCTGAAATATTTCTACGTACAGCTTAAATTTTCAATTCCCTGCTCTTTTTGCCATGTTCTTAAACTGTGGACTGTTAAACAACTTCTGCATCTCCCCAGAGATGCAAATCCCTAGCTCCAGTACAAATGAGGTTTGTAAAATCTTGAGGGCGGAATGTTCCACACAAATGGGAGATCGTGTCATTACTTAGCACTGTGGGAAGCATTTCAAAAACTGAAACATCCTTGCCTTCAAAAGCAAGAAGGTTTTTAAAGAGGTGTCCTCATCATCCTCCTTTACAAACCCTGACAAACGTTTGATCCACTGAAGTTCAGTGTTATTCAAAGCCGTGCACGCCTCAGCCAAGCCCCGATTCCAGATATTGGGGGATACCTGCTCAACCTATAAATCTTCATGTCAGAACAGTCTATATAATTTCCTTCCAAGCAAATCAATAAATATAGTTTTGACTTTTTAAACTCTGTATGTATTTTATTTGTTAGCTAAAGCCACAAAGATTATTCTAAATTCTCTCCAGCCCCTCTGTTTAACCAGTCTGTGTTGCAGTGGTTGGCCTGCAGCACTTCTATTTTTAGCTCTAATGGAACAGTCTTAAATTGCTTATTTTCTGTTTACTAAAGACATTGAGCTTGTAACCATGGAAACTGTGGCAAGTGCCACAGCTTAACTGTTTTATTAAATGGATGGAAGTTACAGCTGCAAAACTTGAAAGGCCAGCATGTCAATTTTATATATAACTCAAATTGCCATATATACCACGTAATAGCAAGTACTACATCAAATATAAGAAGCCAGAATCTGGTCTTGGTTATAATGATATAAATTGTACTATGTCTCTCCTCAATGGAAACAAACAAACAAAATATTCTTGTGCAATCCAGATCAGGATTTGTTTTTGTCAAATTGCACAGTCTGTCAAGTTTCAGTGATCACTGCATTTGAGTGCCTAAATTGCAGATGATGTAAATTAAACCAGTCCCTAGTTATCACGGAAAGCCCCCATCTCACAGTTGTGTCTGCATGAAGCTTTTAGCACATTATTGTATTGCTTACAGCAATCATATTATTTTTGGAACCACTATGTTCTGTAACATTAATAGATGGAATTAAATCAAAACTAATGACCTTGTCAACTGAAACTTCTAAAGCTATAGTGGAAGAATTAATACAAAGAACTCCTTAAATCTGTAATTAGGCTTTTAAACAAGAAGTCCTGAGCACCAGAGGTGTTGAAAGTTTACTCTCTATTATTTTCAGTATAGGCTGAGTATGCTCCATATATGTGAAAACTAGAGGATTTTTAAATTCATATTTTAAACTGTATATAATACTGAAGTCAAGAACTTCTGGAAATTATTGAAAATTATTAGCACAGTTGAGAAGATTTTTGTGATGGAGTATAAAACAAATAAAAAATATAATTTTTAACACAAACCTAAACATTTGACAGTCCCAAAAGACTGAGAGCTAAAATAAGCATAGTGGTGTATTTACATCCATAAATACTTAATGGATGACTCATCCTGTGTAATAAAACCAAATGCTTGAAGCATGTTCGACATTTAGAAGAATCAGATTCTGCTTTCTTCACAAGGACTGTGGTTGGAACAGTGTTCACATTTCTACTTCTGGTGTTTAAATGTCTCCATATTGCAAGTCTGTCTATATAGGCACTTCCAGTGAACAAAAAAAAACCCAAAAAGTAAAATTGACATCTTAAAGGAGACACCTTTTGGTAACGGTAAGACTCCAAGAAATTATGAACACTGGTATTTCTTCCTATGAAAACATTCCTGTTTAAATTAAAGAATAATATGTTTGATGCTCAACTATTGAATTCATAGAAATACTCTTCACTGTCTGTTGGTGTAACTAGAATTACTGAAGTGAAAAAAAACATGTTTCCTTCTATTTATATATTTCTTTCTTTTTTTTAATCCATCCACAGGATCTACCTTCATTTGCAACACCCACATAATTCCAGTGAAAAATCAAGAGGGAGTAGCAATGATGTTTATTATTAATTTTGAGTATGTAACAGATGAAGAGAATGTGGCATCTCCTGAGAAGTGCAAGCCAATATTACCATCTAAACTTGTAAATCGTAAGTTACTCAATGGAATTTCTCTGCTTACCTCTACTTTTATCTGGCAAAGTAATTAACATGGGCAATAAGGTTAGCAAAGCATGCAATCCCATTGATTGACTCGATTCAGGTAGAATCTGAAATCATAAGAAGATAAATGTAGAAAACCTACTGCAAGTTGTTGGTAAAATAATCTATCAGATCTTTGGTAGTACTACCAGCATAGATCTTGTGAATAGCACGAGGATATACAAATTCATAAAAATGAAAACCTTTCACAGAAGTGCATTACCCTTGACAAAAATCAATTACAAATGGAAAACTGAAAAAAACCATTGTGATGTAGCCCAAATATTTCATCTTAGCTTATTCAAAATTGAATATTTCTATATTATAAAAAATAATTTGTGGCATTTGGTTAATACTTGATGAAATGTGATTAAATTAGACTATAAAATATGAAAATAAAAAACATAATTAAATATCATTATTTTATCAAATTGAAGTATTTAGATTGCCTTGAAGGATCAGGGGCGGGGGGTGTTGGATGCACAGGAAATGCTTTTGCTTTCATTCCACTCTGGAACATAAGTCTTGTCAAAATTAGAAAACTCAACACAAAAGTCCACTCCTTATACAACTTCATTGTGCAGCTTTCTGTCCCACCATCTGCACAACATATGCTCTTTTGCTGACCTTCACTCTGTGCAGCAGCAGCAGCAGCGGCACGTGATCCTTCTGCTTTGCATTGCCACTCACGTAATCTGCTCTTACTACAAGATTTCCCAGAACACATCCCATTTGTACAAGCTCTTAGTAAAGCACAGCGTGCTCTAACAGTGAGCATTAACACTCCTCCCTGGCTGGCTCAGCAACAGTTGGAAAATACCTTTCCACAGTGAGATAATCTTTAACATTAGTACAATAAAGGCACCTAAGTATTCCAATTGTTAAATCAACACTTCAGCTTTCTCTGGTTAGGAGATAAAACAATTCTCACTGTGACAAGCAAGGAGAGAACTTTCTTGATGCAGACACTACATGGTACTGAAGTGTACATAGAACCCTACAATAACAGGGTGTATAAGAATGTGGCAAAGAAAATTTCCATTACTGGAAACTTGCAGTCTGCAAATAATTATTGTTCACCAAATATCAAGTTTTTAAACAGAGCCTTTGTAAACAGTCTTTACAGTACATATTTAAAATATTGTGCTTTTATGCTTCCTTATCTTACTCTGCTTTGCATTGGGTTTGGGGTTTTTTTGATAACAGCAGTTTTTTGTTGGGGTTTTATTGAGATACCAAGAAAACACATTTTTTTTTTCTTCTAATGATATGGTTAAAATCCCATTAAGGCATATCAGCAAAAATAATAAAATTGCATCAGAAAAAAATTTATAACAAGCACATCAGGTAAACCCCACTCATAGTCCGGTTTTATTTTAGTATACCATGATTTTGTGAGTTTGAAACATCCTACTTCATCCATTTAAAAAGCAATTTTATTACAGAGATAAAATTGTTCAGCTTGTCCATGCTTACTGTGGTTTTATTGACAGAATAGAAGGTAAAATACCAACTGGGGAGAAAAAACAGAGCTTCATGTCTTGAAAAAGAGCATTTTGTTCTGATATCTGTGACACATCACTGTACATTTTCAAGCGTTATCACTTGCTGTATTTTAAAGTGAAAAGCCACTAAGGAGGAAATCTGAAAAAAAAACCCCACTTTGTCAAAACATCCTTCACTTATTTTATGGTATTTACACCTGACATCCACAGGGGATTTCCTTGCTGAGAGTTCTTGAAAAATTTATGGATTGGCCTCCAAGCTCAGTTCATAATAGAGAGAGATCAAGATGCGAAAGGAGGCAAAGAAAGGTGGCTGGAACCATTTTCCTGCTAGTGGGTACAGCCAGATGCCAGAAACTGACAGAAACTAGAGCAGGCACACGGCTGCTCCGTCTTCTACGAGGTTGCTTATAGTTTCAGAACAGACTGTTATGTGGGCCGGATGGGATGGATGGTGATACAAAATATGCTACATAGCCAAAAATTCCTCTTGGCAAGATAGAGGCCAAACATCCAGAAATAACTGCAAGATATTGTGTACAGTTCAACGGTGTTTTTAAATTCAAACAAATAGACAAAAGCCTTGAGATCTAGAAAAGGCAGAGAGAGACCAATAAGCTAGAAAAGAAGTCAAAAAAGGTGGATTGTTTACCAGTAAAAACATCTTTTTTAAAGTCATGTTCCCAGCATAAGAAAGGTACACAGCAGATTCTCCAGGATATAATTAGTTTTTCATCATTGTACTCTATTTACAACAGGCAAACCAGGTGATCTCTTGTCACTAGATCACACACAAAATGGACAGTAATGGGTACTGGTTCAGGAAAAAAACCATGAAACAAAAAATCCCTTCAAATGCAGCAACCAATTTGGAGAATAAAAATAGAGAGGGAACCAGACACATAACAAGTGCAATGCATCTCTGACAAACAACCAGGATATGCAACAGCTAATGACAAAAGACAAAAGATTTCAGATTGTATTAACATCTACTACCCAGAAGCACATAGATCAGTTGAGATTTCTTTCCAGAGCTCCTTAGACTGAGTTTTCTCATATTAGAATGCCTTTTCAACATGAGAGCAAATAAAAATTACTGAGTCAGGTTGCACGAGAGAAGTAAAAGTTATTAGGAAGCAAATAGAGTGCAGCTATTTTCCTAGAAAAAAAGACAACTTTTCATACTCTCATCCTTCCTCTAATTGATTTATCAAGAGTTGATCAAATTTATCAGGTATATCTTTGAAAAGCTTTTCCTTTTTCTGAAAGCATCTATTCCACAAGCTGCAGCCAAGTTTTGAATGCTACCACTTACCATAGGGTTCCTTATGACAGAAATTGCCATTGAGGTGAGCTCAGTGGGTTACAGCAGAGTGCCAACAACTCGAGGTTGTGGATGGTTGTTGATCCCTATATGGGTTGAATTAACTTAAGAGTTCGACTCAATAATTCTTCCATTTCAGAATATTCTGTGATTCTGTAAAATATAATACAATGTAATAAAAAAGCCTTTCATGCCATGAAGAAAAGAGGAATTCCAATCTGTTAAAGGGCTGAGGGCCCTCTGAACAAATTAAGACCTATGGAAGACAAGTAACATTTTTTAGGTTTAGCTCAGTGACTGCATTTAGCTCTGGATAGGCAAAAATTTAAAAATTTATCGGCTGAATACTGACAGATATTTTCAACAGTGTTTGTAAGCTCTCTAGTACAAGGATCCTGTCTTTTGTTATGTGCCAGGATGATGGCTAACACAGGTTCTGATTCAGTGCTGGGCCTGGCAGATGATGATAATAATAGATTATTAAAAAGAAAAGGTATGTTGTCAGGAGTTTGATGAGCACATTTGAGTATAAATAGAATTCTTTCTAGTCTGGTGCCCAAGAGTTCCTATCTTGTATGCAGCAAATGGCTGAATAGACTGTGAAAAGTGAAGATAGTGGTTTCACAAGAGCAGCATAAAAGTCCTTTCAGTTGATCCTTTTCTTCCCTTAATTTTTTCTGTCAAGAATTTATCACCAGTTCTCACTGGCAGCTGGAACAGTGTTTGTATAACCAAACAGTGAAATTTAGGAAGATCCTAGCATGCACTAACCCTGTAAATAAATACTAAATCACAGCCAACTGTTGTATCATTCTTATCTGTTTCATTGCTTTTGTTGTTTGCCGCAATTATATTTTCCAGTGTATGCCAGTTCACTAGTCAAACTAAGGAAGCCTTTGCTCATATATAACTCTTTCCTTTTTTGAGGAGAAAAATGTATAGCCCAAAATTTTGCCATATCTTTTCATTTATACTTCTAATCAAACTTATTTAATACTACCCCTCTTCCATCTTTGTATTCAGAGACATGCAGAAATTTCTTCTGTACGTACTTATTGCACAACTGGGTAACATCCTCTTCTCCAGTGAGAATATATTGGTACAATGTGCGCTTAAAGCAAGACTTAGAGAAACTGATTTCTGCTATAGATGCCTATTCATCATTCAATCTTTCTAAGCTTTGTCTCATTTCTATATATGAGAATTCTACTCATTCTTACTTCAGATCTATTCTAGTAAGTTTGCTTGGTTTTTGTGTTGCCTTTTCTTAATCATGTAAACCTTTCATAACTCCATAAATTAATATCTATACCCAAAGATAAAAACACTTAATAACTTTACCCCACCTCATTTTACATGTGAAACACTTGAAGACATAAATACCTGCTTTGTAAATGAAACAGTATTTGTGTTGTGTATTGAAGTGTTAAGATTGATAGTTTTGAGTTACATAAGCCCTAAAAATGGATTTTACTAATCTTTAACAGCTCTTATGGACTGTTCTCTCCTACACCTTCTAGGACACTAACATTTGCTTGATTGTCACTATAATGATAAAAAAAAATTATTCTGAAAAATGTAGTTCAGAAATTTTCATGAATCTTAGCATTTGCAAAGCTGTATAAAATTCTGAACTCCAACTGAAATAATGCATAAATAATGTAAATTTAACAAGATACTCTTAGTAAAAGAGAACTCCTTCCTGTTAGACTCACTGTAAAAAAGAACACAGAGCTTTGTGTAGATTTTCTACAATGAACTAAATTAAGAAAAGATGTGATTTTATGCCACCTTAGCAAAAACACTTCTTTGAACATTAACAAATTATAATTTACATTTGTCCACTAGCAACAGTTGTTAACCAAAATAACATATGAATTCCCATTCAGTACGTTGTACAAACTTCATTAAACTCTTTATTACAAAGTGTTAAGCTATAACTTCTGTGTGTAAATATGCCTTTTAAATCAATTGTTGAGGAAAGGGACCCTTAGCATGCAATTTTTTTCCCAAATCTCTCAAACATTCCAATCTGGCAGGTTCATCCACTCCTCTATTGTATGAGGAATTTTTACAGTAATTTACAGAAGTAGTGGCATAAATTAATAGTTGCTCATGGCACCTGATTCCATTCCTCAAAGCTGTGAAATACTTCATGCCTGTAAAACAAATGACTACAAGATATCAAAATCAACCATGACACAGATTGAACTCAGAAAATCAGCAGCCAATTCACACTGACAGAAACCCATAGATTTGAGGATACTGACTTCAATATGAAGAATGTGGCTAGAATTTTTCTACTCAAAAGAGACCATTTGTGGGATCACAATGAGAAAAACCTTTCAGAACTTAATTCTGAGTTGTCTTCATTTTCTGCCCCACCTAGATACTTTTTTACTGACCTATAAGTGCTTTTTCTAACATTTACTCCAGCCCTGTCTAGATCAAAACTTTTATTAATCAGTAGGCCAAAAGAGCTAGTCAGAGGCGGTAACTTTATCAGAAGTTTTATTCCTTTAATTTCAAAACACTTTGACTAGCTAGAAGTACTAACCTATAAGCTAAATACTGGTTCCCAAACACAGTGTTCATTACCTCATGAGAGAAAGCCCAGAAAGTTATTTGATTAAACATGTAATTGCATTCTGCCAAAGAGGGATATTTGAGGCTCGTATTACCATTTTATCATTTCAAAATCTGTAAGCCTAATAAAGACACCCTGGAATAATTTCTTGGGTTTCTTCCTGTGAAGGAAATGGGAGGATCTGTTATGCATCCAATGAATGGGTACTTTTTCGATAAGTTCAAATAAAATGAAGAGGCTAATATTATTCTTAAAACAGCCAAAACTATAATCAGAAAACCTTTGAAGCACCTTCTTCAAGGTGCTTACTCTTCAGCAAGTTTTCCTCTTTCCTGGCCCTGGCAATGAACTTACATCTGAGATGCAGAGAACACTCCATACACTGATGTTGCAAACAAGCACAACTGCAATTAAATCAGACCTTTCCTTCCAGTCAAAGAGCTAGCACAAAAACATGGTATTTGCTTTCCTCTGTTCAGAGCACTTTGCTATATAAGTCAGTAATGGCAGTTTAGTGAAAGGCAAGCATATATTTTTAGTCCTAAAAATATTAGGACTGCAACATTTTCATGAAGTACTGCATACTGTTTGATGCATGCAATTTTGCCTCATAGAATATGGCACGTATAAGTAAAAGTAACCCACTGACTTTGCCCAAAATATAACAAGAAATTTGTCCAGGATCTTATTCTTAGCTGCACCACTGGAAGCAAATTCATCTTCAGTGAGGATTAGTCAAGAAAAATTGTGTTCAAGAGGACAAAAGCTTCTATCTAGCCAACCAGCAGCATAGTTCTGAAAGCCCCAGTGTCAATTATGTGTATTGGTCTCCAAGGTAAATTACAGTAAATATTAGGCAAAAGTGAGATAGTCTTGAACTCTTAGCAAAGGAATATGGCCAAACACCAATCACCAGTAAGACAGAAGAACCTCTGCTATTATCACCTTCTGTGCTCCACAAACACCTAACTGCCTAAATTAACAGAACAGCCACTGAGATAATTAATTTTTCTTAGTCTTCTACAGACAGAGAAATACGAGTAAGGTAGGTCTACTTCTGTTTCCTCATGATGGCTGCTGTTGGGGCTCAGCTTGGAAAGGAAGCCTTCCTGGATTCCATGAACTGTAATTAGCTGTTTACATTATAGCCTCACCCAGCTACAATCACAGAGCTATTTTGCTATATCTTGTACAAACATTCAATAAGAAAAGCAATCTCTTCTTTAAGAGATTGAAAATGAAAAAGAGGGAGTGACACAGCTTTCAATAGCTTACAGTGGAGGCGATTTATGCGTACCACACAGGTCTTCCAGTCATATATTTTTATTAATTTTTAACAGGTCTGCTATCTATCTATTCCTTTCAGGACATTTAAAACAGGGGGGTTCTGTGAGGTAACTTGAAGGCTAGGATAATGATTTTCTGAAGTCATCCCACATTATAATACATACCCTCAGGAAAGTATAAAGGTAGTGAGTTTTGCTTCATTCTCTGATGGAAGAAAGAGACATGTCTCTATTACTCATAGTAAGAATTAGCACAGAGAACTTAACACATCTGTGCACTTGCTAAAGTGAATTATAGATTTTGACCTTGAAGAGGAAAAAATCAAAACTATCAGAGTATCTCAAGTTTAGACAAAAATGACTCCATTAAAAAGGAGAAAAAACTTTCAATGGATTTGAGAAGCTTTTAGATGGATGTTGTTTACAAGAAATATGGTTTTTTTATTTATAGTCTTCAACATGAAAATGTTTGCTTTAAGATAAGCAAACAAGATAGATCTGCAGATAAAAATGAGGGAAGTTACCTCCACCGTGTCTTACTTCTCAAGCATAGACTCCTATTATTATTACTTGACTGTTTTAAGCACCCAGGCAAGTTGGGCATTTTAAAGACCTGAGGGCAACTGACAAGGACACATAATCTGAAGAGTTCTTGCCATGAAGACATGAAATAAGTGAGGCCTATCAGGAGTATGAAACTGAGCTCATATTCTAAACAAGAGTCAGTGAATAAAGTCTATCTTTCTGATGGAAATTATGAGTTCTTCAACTTTTTAGTAAGTTTCATCCAAATAAAATTGTCATTGTCTAGCAAAAAATTTATCACTAATTAGAAGTTCCATTTCATGAAAAATAGCATGTTAGCCTATGTACACCTACTTTAGTTTTCTGTCTGGAACCTTAGCCAACTTTAAAACTTGGTAATTGGAAACATATATTGATCTATGAAAAAAAACATAGTAATTATCAAATATTTCTTTATTGAATAGTTCTTAAATTTTCCAAATAAAAAGTCAACATACTTTCAGAACAATTCTTCTGCATATTACATATACTGTATGTGAATTTAAGCTACTTGAATTTGCCTCTAAAATGTGTGGAAATTTGATATTCTGCCTTCTTTTCTTAATAGTCTGTTTATTCTTTGAATCTGTTTCAAGCAAAAGCTTTTTGTAAATTTAGTTTAATTGTATTTCAGATGGTAACAACCTTTCAAGTGGCTCTTCTTCAGGTAAATCTATCTTCTAAAATTCTATCTACAAAAGTCCTTTTATTGCTTTGTTCTGGCTATATTATTTCAAGATCTCATTACATTTTATATATTTCTAGAAGAGTGCAAGTCATAACATGGCTCTTGCTCTCACTGTCTGAATATTTATTTCTGAAAAACTATAGATATAACAGGTAAACTATTAAATTTAGTATAATTACATGACATATAAAATCCAAATACAATGATACTTCTCATATTATTATTACTGAAAGTTGCAGTATGCAGAACAAAAAAACTTCAATCAATATATGAGACAAAACACATTGCATAAATTGATAGTGGTATATGAATTCAGTGTTAAGACATAGAAAACATCTTCAGGCTTCCTGTCGCAGAGAAAAGCAATATTTTTTTATCCTACGAAGTCTGGCAGCCAAGGTGATGAAGGGTTGAGAACTTCTTGAGAGCTTGATTTAATAGATAGAATAAATTCTTTTTTCCAGCTGCCAAAAACCCACCATCTTCTCACCAAGACTGCTAAATATTGTGCTAGGTAACAAATAATTTAGAGATAATATTTTCTGCAATGCTTGTTATTTTATTTCATTGCAGTTATTTACTTTTTTCTGCTTTCCTACTTCTAATCATATTTAAGAAATAAAAATGCAAGAAGTAAAACCTCTTTCTGAGACGACAAAAAATTATTTTTTCATATGCCTTTTTTACAAAAACACTTCAACTCCTGTAGTTCTAATGAGTAAGATATAATAAAATGACATATCTGTCAACAAGTGGGAAGAAAAACAGGTAAATGTACCAATTCATATTAACATTCAAGGATATAAACATTATATCTTTCGAGGGAGACTCTTTTCATATTGTTCTGACTAAATTCACTGGTCAACCACACACAGCAGAGCCCTACAAGCAGTCAGAGACTTCATTCCCTTCCTTTCATATTCTGACAGAGTCCTATGTGCAGATATCAAGGTTAAATCTTTCTCACTTACAAGGGAATGTAAAGGAGATTTTTAGTTTCTTATGCTGATAGAAGACACGTGCAACCTTAAATTTTAGAGAAAACTAAAAGAAGTGCCAAAATTAAAGGAGACCATACCAGAGGACAAAAAAAAGAAGTGTATTCAGTGTCTGAGAATTATGAATTCTAGCTTCTAATATTAATAATTGCATATGCCTTGCTTTTTCCTCCTGAAAATAAAATAAGATTATTTAATGAGCAGAGCAGAGAAGAGAAAATTATCCACTTAAGTATGCTTCAATACATTTTGGGGAAAAGAACTGAAATAACCATAATTGTCTCATTCTGTAATTCTCTGTCCCAAGGCCTGCTGTGCCCAGACAGAAAATAAGGCATGATCACATGCCACAGTGTTTGCACAGAGTACATTCAAGTATTTGCTGCTATTTTAGACTGTCAGTGTTTAGGGTTTGATCATTTCTCAAAAAAAAATTGTTTCCTTTAGTCTGTTGCATGAGTTGCTAGATGGTATTTCTAAACCTTTGAGTAGCAATTCAATAACTGTCTGTGTCTGTATTTCTGATAACCGAAATCCTGGAATTCTGTGACAGTAGACATTCAATTATGAGAAAATATTTCAGCAAAGGTCTGACTTGTGCTACTTTTGTGAAAGTAATTTTGCTTATTGTTTGGGGAAATTTCAGAACAAAGGTGTTACTGAATTAGCCCATGCTCTGGAGGACAGTCTGTCATAATTGACCTATCTTACCTGTCCTTGTCAAGGAAATCTGTTTAGAATAGGTTGGTCATTGTGGATATATATGTTGTATTCTGTAATCTTATATATTGAAAAAGTAACATATGTTTCACGTTACAGCCAGACCAGTCATTCACCATTGTAAAACTATCCAAGACCTGATTTTCTTCAACACAGTTAACAGATTGTACAGGAACACGAGCAGCTCACTTTGGTTCAGCTCTCAGCCTAGAAGAAGTGGTACATCGCACCAGGAAACAGTTCTGACAGCTTCTACACCTCACTTAGATAACCTTCTGCAAACTCTTCGTGCATTTGAGCTCCTCTGATTTGATTTTGGAAAGTCTAAATCTAGAGAAGGTTGAGACAAATAGACAAAATCTAGCTGCCAGCTAGGGAGCCTGAGACCAGCTAGTATTTCTCTTCCTTTTGCTTTCACATCTTGGGATTTGGATAACTGCTTTGCATCAGCATGAAAATAACAATACTATTAGTGGTGCTACAAAAACTGGCTGAGCAATTCTTTGAGGAGCCATCTCAGCTTTTCAGCTGCTATCTCTTAGGATTACCCTTCTGCAGTGCTTGGGATAGGATTGCAGGAACCCCATTGACATGGGCTAAACAGACTTTGGGAGATAACACATAGCATCTACCACTATCCAGAGACCACTAAAGAAATTGTAGTGAAGGTAAAACTCTCTCAGTTGCTGGCATTTCTCTGACTTTGCCACTGTGTCTTGTATGTGAAGATACATTTTCATCACTAGAAATTTGGGGAATACCTTCACTGTATCAAGGCGATATTCAGGCCAAATATAATTTTCCTTCCTTTTTATGGAATGTTTGCACAGAAGACACAAGAATCACTAGCCATGCAAGTGTATTGGGTTACATAAGAAATCCTTGTTCAGATAATTTTGCTGGAATACTCCATTTTGTTGGGGCAGAAAATTTGCAACCATGATTGTAGCTGTTGATAAGGTCTTTTGGGAAATAATTTTCATTCTTCCTTTTTTTTTCCCTGACACAAAATTCCATATGGTTGTATTTAGTGTTTAAGAATAGCAATTTTCCATTAATGTTAGCACTTCTTATTTCAATACTTGTGGAGTAACAAGGATATTAATTTTTCTTATCAAATGGGATTTTCCCCTGCATTTTTTTTCCAAAACTATTAATCAAAACATTTTCTTTCCATGAATTCTAAGTCTTCTCCTTTGATCTCCCAAAATATGAGACAGAATTAAAAAGAGCTTCCAGAACACAAGAAAAGTCAATTTGAATTTGAGACTTTGGGGATAATTCTATCTGCAAACAGTTTAGAAGAGTCCGATATCATCTACAGTGTATTTTTGGACTGAGTTCTACTATTTAGAACAGCTAACAGCTGAGATGGCACAGAGAATAAGTGCAACCAACAGATTAACTCATTTGCAAATTACTTATTCAGTAAAGCAAGTTTTAAAAGGAGGAGGTGGAATGTAAGTCTGGAATTGTGATTCAGACTCAACTGCTTTCCTCAATTGCTCTTAGGAAGACACAATCATACAAATCTCTGACTCAGCATTAAGAAGAATTTGGCAATCTAGTCTTTAGTAAAACATAAGGATTTTAATGTAATGTTATCTCTGGATCCATAGTAAATAGCCGGTTGCATCTCAAACGTGTTTGAGTACTGTAAGCCAAGATAAATTTGCTCGAACATCGTACCTACACAGAGCAGGGGTTGTCCATTACCAAACAAAGGATTTCACCCCATACGCAGTATGCCAGGAAAGATTCCACTGACACTTTTAGTCTATACTGGGACAGCAGGCCTGAGGCCTGAATGAATTTTGCTTCATGACAAATTGTACTATTACACTTCCTTGCTCAGCTCAGCTCAGCTCTGTAAACCACACAAACTCTGAATGGGCCTCCTGATAACTTTAGCTGCAGGAGAGAGTTGAATGTCCAACACACCATGTAGCTCATTACCAGTTCACTGAAGAATAACAGCAATACTCCTTCTCTTAAGAATATTCAAAGTAAAAACCAGGAAATAGGGTTTTAAATTTGAGACTGTTTATTACAGTCTATAGAAGAATAGCAAAAAGCTGCTCATCTAAGTTTTCTATTTCATGCCCAAAAGTCTTAGCAAGAAGCAAAATTCTCACTGAGTATTCTTTCCAGCTGAACTGCAGTTAGACAGCTAAATCAGTAATGCAGTATAACATGGTCATATTAACGTGGTGAGGCAGAAAAGACCATCTGCAGCACCATAAATATGACTAAAATAGAGTGCCAAAAAAAAGCCTTTAACAGTGTCTAATGCCAGAAATCCTTATGAATGGTATTTTTAAGAATTTCAATGTAATTGATAAAAAAGAGAATTATAGTATTAGTTTCACTTTGGATGCAATAATCTTTCAAAATTGATTTATAAGCTGCTTTACAGCTCAATTCTATGTGCATTTAAAAATAACAAGTTCTTTTTACATTGTTCACTAATTTTAACTGTGAGCAGTTGTAGTGCTCAAGCATACTTAGTAAGTTAGAAGAAGTACACACATTCCCAAGGTGCACTCTGCTGAATATCACTGTGTAGACTGAAAATTGGCACCTCTAGCTGCTGTTTTAAAGATGCATGACTCTGGTTTATGTAACAGAGGTCTCTGTCTTGTGGGTATATGCCTAGAGTAATAAATTCAATGCTACATATTTGGTATTCAACAAACTTTTTCAAAAATTGTCAAGGACAAAAAAGTAAGATTGTTACATGGATTTATATTTTAAAGTAGGGAAAAAAGGTGGAAATAAATCACCAGATTTCCAAATACTTGAAAGTTATCAGTAGAGTCTCACAGGTTCTTTATTTTGTAATACATTTTCAATTACTTGGATAAAAAAGGTGCCAACAATGAGGTGAGAATTTTTGCATATGTCAAAAAATTATGCAGACTACTACACAAGATTCACAGACTTATGCAAAGACGCTGAGTGGCCGAGTGATAAAACAGCAAAAGAAATTTTTTACAGACATAATATTAGAGACCAAATTATCTATTACTAATCAACAACAAAATCTCTCAGCTGTTGTAAAAATATCTTAAATTAGCACAGTTAGAAATGTAATTCAAAAATGCAATGAAATATTGGCAATTATAAGGAAGAGAACTAAGACTGAAACAAAAAGCCATTATGTCACTGCATCGATTCCTAAGTCTGGGAGTAGCTCAGGTCACTGTCAAAACGGATTACATTAGAAATAAAAAGTAACTGAGAAGAGTGAGAAGGATGTTCAGAGGTACACAATACAGTTACACATGCATTCTTCAGCTTGCAGAAGAGCTATACAAACAGCAATTCAGGACATGTATGAAAAACCGTAAACCTATTGAGACTATATTAAGACTATAAAAAATGAGTAATTATTAGCTGTTTTTTATAGGAACTAGCACCCTCCCCAAGGCAACAAGTTTATAGCAAGTAAGGGGAAGTACTTTTTCACAAACATATGCTAAAATTATGGAATTCTTTCCTATAGAATGCTTTGCAGATCAAACTAAAACCATTTTTAAAAAGCACGGAGACAAATTCATAGAAGAAAGGTACACCAAACATTCAGTTTGTGGTTTGAACAAACAATCTCTAGCTCAGGAAGTTTCTGAAATTCAGATATAGCCCGAAACTAAGTTTACTCAGAGAAATAACACAATGTAGTGACTCTTAGTCTCCTTCACATATCCACTACTGGAAATTATCGAGGTCCAACAGTGTGCTAGATGGACCTTTGGAGTCATCTAGTCCAGC
This sequence comes from Aleadryas rufinucha, assembly GCA_013397815.1. Classification (NCBI taxonomy): domain Eukaryota; kingdom Metazoa; phylum Chordata; class Aves; order Passeriformes; genus Aleadryas; species Aleadryas rufinucha. The sequence continues at coordinate 130,536 of VZTH01015342.1, read as the reverse complement.
AGCTTTAGCTCTTAGACAGGTTTTCCTGAGCAGTGTACTCTCACCTTCAATTAGGATTCAAAATACAATTCCATATTCAATACTAAATATATAGGACATTCATTTTAAAACATTAAATGATTAGGCTAGGTCATGAATTGCTCTACAATTACTGTCAGCCATGGGGAGAAAAGAAAGACTATTTCAGTATGGAATGATAGATTTCAATGCTAAATATTAATAAATGTTAGGTAGCTACAAATGCTGGCAATTTAAACTGACTGAAAAAAAAATTTAAATCTTATCCCAAACAGAACTTCTTATTCAAGTGAGAGAGAATAAGAAGATACTTTGAAATGTTCCCCAAGAAATCATTTAACTATTGATTCACCGTTGAAAACACTTATGTAGCAGAGTAATGAGAGACACAATGTTATTTAATGTCAGACTGTTTATACAATGACATCTGATCATTTCAATTATTTGAATTATTTAATTTTGTTAAACTTTCTTTAGAATTTCTTTTTCTAAACAGTTTAATATGTTTTCTGTACATCTGACATCCCTGTGCCTCTATCTGTGAGCTGTATTACACAAAACCTTACAATATTTGTTATTTAGGTTTGGTTTTTTAGAAGGATATTCTGTAAATTTTGCAATTCTTCCTCTATAGTTTCTTTATAGGCACCATATTATACTCTTCCTTTCAGCTACTGATATTTCTTACCATTACACAGTGTTAGTTTTCCACACACTCAGGATAGTCTACCCTGCCATTCAACATACCAAGCCCAACTCAGCCCATCCCATGCAAATGTGAACATTGTATAGGTGCAACTGAGGCTTGAGAGCTGTGTCGCTCTTTTTCCTTCTGCTTTGCTCCTTTACTTTTCATTTTAAACTCATTAAAATTGTTTCATCTAATCATCAGGTGTCAGTATTGGAAAAGATTTTAGCAAAACTGATATACAGCTTATTTTTTCCCCAAGCAATTAGCACTGGTATCTCCCTGTTTAATCTGTAGCCAATAAATGCATATATCAGCAGTACATTTATAAGCACATGGAGTTCCACTAATGATAGAATCCACAAATATCTATTTCAGGATAACAACTACCAAGCAAAGTAGTTAGACATGTCCTGGCAGTCTATTATAGATACATAGATTTTTAATTTAGAAAGGACCATCTGAACCTCATAGCTTTTAAAACAGGCTGTAGAATTAATGCTTCTATTCCCATTCTAAGCTCAAAAACTTAAGTCTGACTGAATTATGAAATCTTTTAACACCCCAGCTATAACAAACTTGGAGTTATATTATATTTGTATATTTATGTATTCCATTACTAAGCATTGTAATTTATTAGGAATAGCTATTAACACATATTGCAAGTGGGAAAAGCTGATTTTAATGACCAGACTCTAATGTGTAATATTTTCTTGTGTTTTTATTTATTTACATGTAGGCAGACTTTTTGGGTTCCGGCTACCTGGACTGAGACTTCTAACATACAGAAAGCAGTCCTTACCCCAGGAAGACCCCGATGCAGTGATAATCGATTCATCTAAGCACAGCGATGACTCAGTGGCAATGAAGCACTTTAAATCACCTACAAAAGAAAGCTGTAGTCCTTCAGAAGTGGATGATACAAAAGCACTGATTCAACACAGTAAATGTTCACCTTTGGTTAATATATCTGGACCTCTTGACCACTCATCACCTAAGCAGCAATGGGACAGACTTTACCCTGACATGATACAGACAAGCAATCCACTAACCCATTCCAGATCAAAGGAAAGTATTTGTAGTATACGGAGAGCATCTTCAGTACATGACATAGAAGGCTTTAATGTCCATCCCAAAAACATTTTTAGGGACCGTCACGCAAGTGAAGGTATGGTAGAAAGTCAATCACTATTCTTTGATGTTCTAAAAAATTAATTATTCAATTCTTCATAGTAATAATCACCACTTTGTAAACAAATGTAAATATAGTCAGCTAAACATAATGACTCAAAGGTGCAATGAAAATACTAAGGACCCAAATATGCCCGGCTTATGTGCACTAAATATTGCTTTTCATTTCCAAGGAGCCTAATGGAATCATGGTGTTGATCTTCTCTATAGGGATATAGGAAGTGTTGGGGCCAGTATTCCTAAAGCTAATATTGGTGTTTGGGGAGAAAAAAACCCAGGTGATCAAATTATAACTGCATGCACCGTTGTCTCCTATACTTACATATATTAGGTTGTCTTTGACTGTATGAAATCCTACTTCAGAGACTGATAAGTTTATTTTTCTTAAATCTGTAATGTGCAGATTGTACATTCACTGATCCAACACTAAGACAGGCTTTTCCTCTCATGCTGAAGACAATATCCTCAGCAACTCCATTGACATGCTTTGTGTAATGAATAGTGAAATACTTAGTGAAATGGTGAAAAGTTTAGTGTAAACTTCATTTAAGTATGATTTTTTCCTTGTGCTAGTATATCCATGCAACCAGCAAAAGTTACAAAGATGTTTCCTCTCACTTCATTTTCACTGTCTGTCCTAAATCCATGGAGTGTAGTCCATGATTTCTTCTTGAAGACAGGGAGTTTAAGAAACTTGGGAAAGAGCTTAGCAAACAGAGGTTTGAAAGCCCTGTGAATTGAAAGGTCCCTTTTAAAGTTGCTTTCGAAGTGCCACATATACAATGCTTTCACAGCTACTGATGGTCTAATGACTTGCATTACATACCTTTATATTTAGGCCAGAAGACAAGGAATGTATGGTAATATTTTAAGATTCCAGAAACATATGTCATGAAAGACTGTGTATAGATTCTTAAATTAGCAGGAAAATTAATTTATGTTTTCAGTGATGGTTTGTTTATCTCTCATTCAGTGACCACAAGTGTAAAATCCCTTTAAGTTCTTCTGCCTTTTGGAAAGTTCACCTCAAGAACCCCTTGCTTCTACACATTTCCTAAAATATAAATCTGAATGTTCCTCTGACACCCAGTTTAACTTGTAGAATAGTAAAACTGATCATTCCTTCCAGTCACTCTTCCTGTATTAAATATAATATGTAAGTACTTCTTTTTTCATTTCTGTTTCTTTTGGACCATGATTTTTTTTTTTCAATTCAAATGAACCTGAAAATTCAATTAAATCCATCCTAAACCATACCATTTTGTATAGTTCATGTTCAGAGTAAGCCAAGATTTCAAAATCAGGAAGCAAAAATCTCCAAGGTTGAACTTCGACATGTCCTTTGGACCTATTGCATAAGCTTTATCTTGATTTAAACTTTCCCATGTATTTAAACTCATCTTTCAAACAAAACACATTTGAAAATAGCTGGTTTTTCAATTTCTATTTTCAGAACATTTTTCATTATGGTACTTCCCAAATGGTCATTCTTCACCCAATTATATATATATATATGAAAATGTGTAAAAATCAGTTTGAACGTGAAGTGTCTTGATTACAGTGGTAGAAAGCTGATGCAGAAATCCACATAATTTAATACTTGCTGAATGGAGGAGCAAAAATTTTTATCCCCATTTTATGGAAAAACATTTTTCAAATGTTAAGTACTAAGGAAAATAAACTTTACTATGAGGAGTCAATAATCTAATTGAATTCCTATGGCCTCTCACATGATGTGATCATTTAAAAATGGGCAAAACACTCTTACTCTGTTTTCACTCTTGCATAGACTACAAAATAGTAGAGGCCAGGCCCTAAGTTTATGTCATACATAGCATTATAGAAAAATGCAGCAGAAGAGAGGATGGCTCTCAGAAAGGCATTAGAATTAGTAACCATCCTTGATGCCATCTGCTTACAATCATGTTAGAATTGGGAACCTTATGCTGAAAAGATGTTTAAATTTATCCAGCAAGTCCTAATTGCCTTATTCAACAGTGAGCCATAAAACCATATTATTGTTAAAAAATTTTCCATGCGAGTTAGGCAACCAAGATTCAACTTAAATCATCTTCTCTGGGCTTGCAGATTCTCAACAGGGAGAATGCAAAGCCCTAAGTAGAACAAGTAAAACTACAGTCCCAAAGGGCTAAACTACAACTAAAGGAAACATAGGGTTTAATATATTTTCCCATTCCATTTTTATTTTGAGTTTTCCCAAATTATTCAAAAACTACCACTCTATCTGAAAATGCAAGTCAGGATTCAATTTTTTCCTACCCTTTCCAGTTCAAATAATATTAATTGAAGCAGTAAAGCAGAATTCTGAAAGAAGAGAGTAACATTATTTAGCTTCATACTAACTACAGCAATTTACCCGCAGCCAAATTTTAAGAAAATGCAATTGAGAATAGAAATTATTTCATGTGTTAAATTAATTTATGTAGCCTAGTTGCCTATCACTTTAAAATTATCTTCACCGTGCCCACTATATGCCAAAAGATATTACAGTAAAAATGACAGCTTAGGATTTTAAATTCATTTGAGTGTACTGGATCAAATTCCATTCTAAATTTTCCAATATGACAGCAAAAGCAACAGAGCAGGAACTGTGTCTTACACTCACTACCCAAAATGCAGCCAAGCCAGCCTCACCTGAAACACCAGCAATCCAGAATTTGCAGGCAGGTAGAAGTTCACAAGGACACTTCAGAAATTTTATTGTCTTCAGAAAATGGACTCAGCAAGATCACTGCTGCCTTCTGAAACAGCAGCAGACTTTTGAGCCTAACTCAGCCTGTTAGATGATGCCTGGCACAGGGAGGCATTGAGCTAGGAGGAATTAACACTCTTCCACACGCTGGGTCCAGAGGGCCCAGCTGGATGTGCCATGCTCCCCAGTGCTCAGGAAGCTGAGGAGAAGCCAGCAAGGCAGCAGGTGTGATGGGGCCCAGCACCACCTCCGATGCCCCTCTCCAGGCCATGGCCTCTGTCCAGAGCAGGGCTGACCACTCTCCACAGGGACAGGGCTGCTGTGGGACAGCCAGGCCACAAACGTCTCAGCCCCGGAGGTGGCCTGTCAGCCAAGCACAACACAGGTGGATGTCTGTGTGAGCCCAAAGCACCTTTGAAAGCTGGTAACCTGGTCACAGAGGGTATTGGCACCAGGAGCAAGGCCCCATTCCCTCACACCCCTCAGAGCCGCAGCCAGGCAGGGGCACGACACAAGGGGACAGTGGCTTGTGGATCACATTATTATCACATGAACTGGCGTGGCTTTTACCTCTGCACCTGTGAGGCTTCTTTAAAATAATAATAATAACAACAGCAATAATAATATTCTCCCTGAAAAGGTTTGATCTCATGAGAGGATTCAGGGCCAGGTGTGCCTGTGAGGACAGAAAGCTTTGCCATTGTTTCCTTGCAGAAAGGGACCTAAGAGCTGATGAAAGGTTTAAGGTATATCTTTCTCCAGCACTTACTCAGAAGGGCATTGCTTAGCTTGCTGCCATGTTAAAAGCTTTTCCTCACGTGAGTCTAGGCAGGCGTGGGGCCTGGGAGTCTGTGCTGGGCCTTCTGTGGAGCCCCACACCCCATACAGCCACCCTGTACTTCTGCTGGGGGTGCCTCAACTTCTCTTAATTATATGGGACTAATTACCTCTTCTTGGCACTTTTGTCCTCCAACCCACTGCCAGACTTGTGGAGAAACAAGTTTATCATGTTTCTGTTAAGGCAAGTTAGTTAAAGCCAGTCATACTGCCTGATGATCTACTCCAAACAATTTTAGATATTATCTCAATTGTCAAAGTGACTTCATCTTCACTTAAAGTCTACATAATACAATCAAGGAAGCGCAACAATATTTCAATTCAAACCATGCACACTTTGAAGCTGTATTTTCTGCTTTTTCTGATGTAGATTTTAGTTGTCTTTTTTTCTCTTTTTCTTCACTTTTATTATGCCGAAAACCAGACAATGGTCGCAATGTCAAAGGTAAAGTATACATCTACACTGTACCTTCCAGTGTTCAATCAGCCACACTTTTTGGCATGTTACTTTGCCTGCTGTATGAAATGTTCAAATGCAACATTCTCATGTTGACCTCTCCAGGGCTAGGTGCATTACATAAATTTATATTTGTTAAACATGTAGTTATTCCTGTAACTCTTGTCTCAATGCACTAACCATGAATGACTGGAAAAAGTGAAGGCATAGTAAAACAGCCTTTTGACTCGATTATCTGTTAATTCAAAGAAGGAAGGGAGGGAGGTAGAACATATCATAGTTACTTAACTCAGTGCTATTGTCCTTAAGCAGTCAAAACTTCTGTTGAAGCTACCAGGAGTTTTACCTGTAAAAGGATATATGATTGTATGGAGACATTAGCAAATGATCTGTTGTTACAAGGTGCTTAGTATTCAGTTAACTCTCTCAAAAATTAAATAACTGATAATCAGGACCCCTGTGGAAGTATCTTCACTTATTCCTCTTTTGTCTCTTTAAAACTAGTTTCACGTTCCTGGATGGCAGGGGGTATGGTTTCAAGCTTCCTGTAGCATCAAAATGTGCATGCATGAACTTCATTGCCAATTTCATGTTTAAATAATATTTAGTGCAATTACAAAACTGTTTCTTTTCACCAGCACTGAGCTACATCTTTCAGAAGCAATTTGAACATAATCCATAAATTACTTCCTCCATTTCTGAAGATCACTTACTAAAGTGTACAGTTTAATTGCCATATTTGTATCTGTGGGAAAACTGGTTTGTGACTTCATGCATGATGCAAAAAGTGTGTGTACCTGGTAAAATCTCTCTAAACTGCATGCAGTGCATGACCTAGATTCTGTAAAGCAATTTGTGGACTACAAAATCATTGCATTTGCTTCATGTGTATGTTGGAGAAATCTTGGGGGAAAAACACACAGTTTCTGTGCTGTACAATAACTTTTATAAATGTATTTACTGCTGGTGAAAGATGATGAATTGGCAGCTCAGGAGGGTGAAATAATTTCTCAATGCATTGTGTAAGCAAGGACAATGAAATCCTACCATACAAATGGGGAGCTCAAACTTAACCTGAAAGATTCTCCTTTTTCAGGCTAGGCAGAAGCGAGTCATTCTCCCTGCTTATTCAATTCTCTGCCTCTGTTGAAACCGTCATTCTGGGTTCCAATTAGTGTCAATTGTGATTGTGATTTGTTATGGCCCTGTTTTTCTGCCTCCTGCTCTGACAGTCCACTCACTGTCCAGTATCAGCTCAATTTCTGTCAGCCTGGGCTGTACTTAAGCTAATACTGTCTTTCAATTAATTACCATTGTCAATGAGGTGCATTATACCTTTCAACACTTTCTAAAGCAAAAGAAGGTGGGGGAAAAGAAGCGAGGTTTTATTCTCATGTGCTATGAACTTAAGCCTAATATCATCCTCTAGGGCATGAGTATTAGGTAGCGAAAGAGAGAGTAATCCCTTTTGGAATGGAAGCAATAAAAGATGTAATTCCCCAAAACCAAAAGTTCAATACTATTTAAGCATCTATAAAGTTACTAATAAAACAAAATCTTGCCTACTATCTAATCACAGATTTGCCTAAGCTATCTTAGTGTCCTCTTACCTTTGAATTCCTAAGGTATCAAGAATCTTGTTCATCTGACAAATGGTTCCAATTTGATATCCTGCTTACGTCTAAACTGATTCAATACTTGGAAACTATTGCTACAACTAATAGGGAAGCAGGGCTGAAAAACTGCAGTCTGACCATATGAACATAGCACACACCAGCCAGATTAATCACTTCACTCATTTTACGGAGATTGTGAGCCCTGATATATTTTGAACACTAATTTTTAGTAGACTCATGTAGATGATGTGGAAGATAGATTCAGGTCCCACCTGGGCCAAAAGGCATTTAAGTATAGTATCACAATCCCTTGGTGGTGTCCTCAGTAGAAGACTTTTTTACCATTCCTTGCAGGTGAAAGGGAGTGCTTTCTTCCTTTTTCGAATGAAGCTGTACCATAAAAAATATACTAGGAGAAAAAGAAGGACTGCTTTGCAGTTTAATTGTTAGAGAGCTCATGCACAAATTCTGTTTTGCACCCAAACTTTTAGTCTAGGGCATCATGCCCTCCCTTGTCATCTTAAATTCCTTTCTGCGCAGTGGCAAAATTTGAAATGGAGTAATAGAGATTTTCTATCTCTAGCCCAGATTAACATACAATTAGCATGAGTTTAGGAGATTAAAAACGTGTAAAAAATCCCTACAAGCTTAGAAAGAAAATTAAACGTCTGCTTCAGCAAACATTTGAAGCCAGGTGTGATGGAAAATCAGCCCTCACTTAAAGAATTTTACCAAAAAAAAAAAAATTCAGTACAGCCTAAAGCATTTCCCCACAGCCATCCCCAGGCAGCTGGTTGATTTGAATTTCATTCATTCACACATTGCAAATAAAATCAACTGTTCCACTGCTGACTTTGTGATTTACCCCATAGGCCTAATCCTATTCCATTGCCTGTTCCAGAAGCAACATATACATTCTTGTTTTCCTCCCAGGAAGACAAAAGAAAACCTCAAAAAGCAGTACAAGAGAAAAGCATCACATTGTTGCCCTAAAGAGAATTAAGATGCAGCAAGGTTCTCATGTGGATCTGAGAAATACCCTTCAATCCCACACTTTAGGTACATTGTTACTGACTGCAAGACCTGGATTTTTTCTTAAATCCCTAAGTGGATTTATCTCTCACTGTCTAAACATCTTTACAGTTCTTTTTTCCAGTATTGTTCCCAAAAGGAACTTTTCCTTGCAATGAATACTTTTGGCTTCCCAATGAACCTTATGACGACAGTACAAAACAAGTATTCTTATCATTTATATTGTTTTCTTATTCAAACAACTCTGTCCAATAATGAAAAGAATAATTATAAAGGATGTGTACCTCATGAAGTATGCAAACTCCATATTTTTTATCATGATGCACTAAAAGGGTATAAGGATTTTTTATATACTCCATTAATATTCTACCTATTAGTATCCCTATAGTTTCCAATATTTTGTTAGCAATGCCAATTGAAGAAACATGTTTTGTGAGTAATTCTACTCAATTTTCCAGTTTCTTTGAATTATCATGTGAGCATAAGCAACGTAGGGATGTGATAACAGAGCCTTTGCTAATTCCAGGCATATAATCATGTGTCCTATTTCCGCTCTTATAAACAAATGAGCATATAGTCTTTATATTCAGCCAGAATTATAATAAGAGCACACCAGCATTCCCAGTAACATGAAAACAAGTAAGGATAGATGCATTATGCAATTTGGAATCCATTGACTTTATAAAAAATATTGAGGGCTATATGTAAAGGAAATGTCATATTGATAGCCAGTATTAGATTTGAATCTTATTAGCAATAAAGTCATTTTAAAAATGTAAATAATTTTTTTTATTAAAAAGTAGTATACAGAAAAATAGTTTTCAACAACCATTTTAATGTATCCCACCTAAATATTAATGAGAATTCATTTCTCTGCATTTCTTGGATACTAAATATTTGTTCCAATTTTTCAGGGCCTTTTAATCATATCAAGTCAAGTCTGTTGGGATCCACATCAGATTCAAATCTCAACAAATACAGTACAATCAACAAAATTCCTCAACTCACACTGAACTTTTCAGAAATCAAAAGTGAAAAAAAATCTTCATCTCCTCCTTCTTCAGAGAAAGCAATTATTGCACCTAAGGTGAAAGACCGAACGCACAATGTAACAGAGAAGGTTACACAGGTAAGGTAATACACATTATTTTAGCACATTTTCAATTTTTTTTCAGTGCATTCAAAAGATTGTTACTCTTTTAATGAGTGATTTGATAATTTGAAGGCTTTAAGACATCACTTAATTTGCCTTCAGTTGCTTATGAGGTAGTCTACAATATTAGATGATACTGCTGACAAACAAAACTTTTCAGCTCTCTATTTTTTATTGGGAAAGAAATGTCATATGCACCAGGTGTCCCAAATAAGACCATTAAGTGATTCCTGCCATTCATAAATGTTAGTTTCATTCTTCTTAATTTTTTCTCAGCCTTACGAATTGCTGATTAATGTAAGGCACAACATGATAACAAATGGTAGGTGAATGTGCCACTGTATCATAATTACATCTCATAATTTCTATTCAAGTTCTTTGGCTTTTCATAATGCTTTTTCTTGTGGGTATCTTTTCCACATCTGTGCATCAAAAAGGCTGTCAAAATGAAAAGCAGATACCTTTGGACTGGATGTATGATATATCTTGTGAACAAGGCATAGAAGAGCAACAGAACTGAAAATCATTTAAGATAGCGTATTTCTTCACTGTAAGACAGATGCAGTGCCCTCCAAAGTCAACAGAACTTTTCGGCTGATTTCAGTGTTATTATGTTTGTGCTATAGTCTCATGTGGAGAGGGACTGGGCTAGCAATGTGCAACATACTGAAAAAAAATATGAAGAGATGACAGTATCCCAAATAACTTTTACAGGGTTAGTAAGCAGAGGGTTGGCCCTTCAGTGCCCAGACAGACTGAAAGAGGCAAGAAGTTCTTCATAGTAAAATGCAGATAGATATTCTATAAAGAAGATCTTGCCAAGAGTAGTTTTTGACTTAGAGTCATAGAATGATAGAATTTAAGACCATCAAGTCCAACCATTAACCTAGCACTGACAAGCCCATAACTAAACCATGTCCCCAGGTGCTGACCTGCCTTCTATAGTCCAGACTGCAGCTTCTCTACGTTGGTGCTATGCCAGATATTGTCCATGCTCCTACTCTCTTTGACAGATATAAAAAGGAATGTATTGTACACCCTCCCAGAGAAAGAGAAAGTTCTATCATTTCTATTTTGAGATCAGTTAGTGCCTAAAAAGTAATTGGATTTTTATCTTTCATATATTTTGTCTTTAATAGTTCACTTGAATCTGCAACCATTGTCCTTTCTTCTCTGGTCAGTTTTGAAAGATATAATCTCTTCTGGATCCATTTTGATATGTTTTAAATTATTCATAGTAGTTATACATAGAAATCTTTTCATAGATAATATGGCAAAAAGTCAAGTTACATAAAAAAAGACTAATTTTTATAAGTTATATAAACATGAGGCAAGGTAGGTTTTTCGGGCTTTTTTTTTTCTTTGTTTATGTTTCTTTAAATTCTGACTGGCTAATTAGTGTCAGAGTGCTGAGTATAACTAATGACACTGTTAGGGGTAGAAGGAGGGCAAAAATTTTTTTTTAATCTATGTTTATTCTCCATACAATTTAGATTTTATGAAAAGTCCAATGGAAATGGCATGGATCAGCTAATCTTTCAAGGAAAATTGATACCAACTAAATTCAAAATTAAATTTGAAATGCTCTATAAAATCTTTACCCTTCACATGAGCCTTCCAATTTAATTTGACATTGGTTTATGTCCTTTTCTAGAATGATCTCAACCATTGTGCAGAGCAGAATTTGCATACCAAACTTTGATGCCATATCATTCATTATAAGTGGAAATAGTTCCCTGTAGCTGCTGCTTTTTATGTTATTACATTCACTTATCAATGGTTTTAGTTGCTGCTGCATCCTAAATTCTAGAATTAGGTACAGGTAGAAACTCCTACGAGGTATAAATAAATGTAGGTCATTAGTATTACGATGGTCAAGGATCTAGTTAACTAGTGATTCATTAATTAGATTAGAAGTAGACATTTAGAAGATTAAAGTGGCTAGGTTTAGTCCTGTTTATGTTTCTATTCCCAGTGATTTCAATATATTTCATAAGAGTCAGCTCTTTGAAGGTTCCGCTGCATGTCTGGCTATAAATTTCTTTGTAAAACTTCTCCTAGGCCATGGATCCATTATGTATCTGCAGAATAGTGCAAAAGTGGGCTTGGAAGGTTTGAGCATAGTGTTGAGAATAGAATATGGTGGAAATGTTAGATGAGGTAGTTAGGATATGTTCATGCTGGCACAGTCTCTGATAAGGAAATCTGTCAAACAGTATCAAAAATACACAGAAGGCAATATGACCTATTTAAACTGTGGGGCAATATCAGTAAAATAGCAAATGAGTATAAAACAGCCATGGTAAGTTTAAAGGTCACCCTTCATCAGAGTTGTGACATTCTGAAACAGCCTTCTAATACAAGAAGTTAGGACAGGAATTCTAAGTGTTGCTAGAAAGAGCCTGAGAAATGTAGCGAAGGGATATATAACATGCTGTATTTTCTGGGCCTGCAGGACTTGACATGAAAGGCTTCTCCCAGCCACATTATTGTACCATTCAAAAATACATCCATCCATCTCTCCCGTTGTAGTCCTTACTGTCTATCTTTCTCCCTTTCCTCAGTTTTGCTGAGAAATTTGATCCTGCTGTTGTAGTCTGACAATTCCACTACTGTTGCTCCTCACTGTGCAACTCAAAATGTAGAGACACGGACTCTGGTATGCACCACACAGAAGTGTCAGTGAGCTTCCCTGTTGGATCACTGCACCCTGGATTCTCTCTCATGTATCAGTAATATCAAAGCAAGCATAAGCATCACAGGAGGCAACAAGTTCTTTCCAAAGACAACAGCTGTAGAACTTCTTTAATGTCCACAAGCTGGAGAGGTAATTCAGGTCTTGAAGACAGTGAAAAAGGAAAGGATGGCACATAGCCACCTTCAGAGGGAAGAGGAAGAATAATGAATAAAGTAAATAAAGGAGTTGTGGCCACTGTGTTTAGAAGAAGTGATGCACTTTGAGAAAGCATTTAAAGAGGAGTATAAGATATTGAGTAGAAAGATTTTAGTAGAATAAATTAGAAATAAAAAGTAGAATAAAGTTTAGAAAACAATTTCAGAAGAAACCAAATTTTAGTGGTTTATACTTTGAGCGAAAAATCTGGGTTATAAATTCTATTGCAAGGAACCTTCCAATACTGTTTTACTACTTAACAGGAGTGTTCAGGACATTAGGTAGAGATGAGAATTGCCTTAAGATACAGCTTGTGGTAAAGAGCTGCACATGTGATGGTCCTGAATAAGTAGACTCCCTGATTGTTTTGCCTGGATTTTTACCTGGGGCTTCACTGATCATAACTCCTTGTGTAATGCCAAGAAGCATAACATCTTCTGGATGCTTGTTTCTGCATAATATTGACTTTTACTCAGAGAATTAGCCAGTAGTAGCTGCTAGATAGCCCTGATTGATAAACTGGCATTGTTATATTCCAGTGCAGATATTTGTCACTAAATTAAATTTACATTACCATTCCACTTTAGAAAAAAATTGGCTTTTAAAATGTTTTTCATTATAATTACCAGAGGTGTTAATGTCACTCTCTTCTAGAAGAATCTCAACTTACTTTTTTCCATTATTTCTTTTCTACAGTCTGTTCAGGGGGACAATGCAATTTCTGCACTCTTTTGTACTGACAGGTTCAGTTGGGGTCCTGACACTGATTGTTAGAAAGAGACAAGTCTTCCTACAGGCACAAAAAGTAGACTTTTATTAAAGAAGGCACTAGGGCAAAAGTCTGACATCTGTCCCTTAACATTTTTTATGAATTCGTAAAGGGGACTTCTGGCCTTAAAATTGCAATGTGCAAAGACACAACAGGAACTGATCTTATCTTTTATTTAAATGCTGATTTATTGTGAAGCTTCTTACACATCCAGTTTCCACTGATGTACAGCTGCAAAGTTGTGAACTCTCTTGTAAGCAGACTCATGAAGACTAGAACAGTCAGTATCTGTGCTTATTTTTAAAGAAAAGAGAGAATTCCGCAATGCCCATAACTTAACACTGTCAACAAATAACTGTTCCAGTTAATAAAAGTGTAAATTAATGGTCTCTTTATTTTGTTGCTTAAGAAAAACTGTTTTGTTGCTTTTGATCACTAGTGTTCAGAGATTATTTATCTCCTTGAAATTCATCAGTCTGAAGGAATACAGCATGTGGTTGAAAGACCCAATATGTATCTGTTGTTTCTGATTTGTCTCAATAGATTTACAGGAAGGTAAAACTCAAAACAGTTTTATTGTCCACCTACCTCTAGAAAACATATATATACCCAAACTGGTCATATGGCTGATGAAATGATAAATATATACCTTGACAGGCTACACAGAATATTGTGATCTGATTTGCAGACATGCTGAACACCCACAAATCTTCTGAAAATAGAGCTGCCAGTGAAGGGGGGGGAAAGGGGGGAGTGTTCATGTATGAAGTGATAGACCTTGTAGTTTCACTGCATGTTTTTGTAATCTGGCCAGACTCTATTTAGCTCCCCAAAAGATTAAGAAATAAGAAACAATATCCTCCCAAGGCCAATAAAGCTGTTGATATAAAAAGAACTATTATATGATCATGACTTCAAACTGACCTTCAGGTTTTCAGGCTAAAAGAAGACTACCAGCATCTAGGACAGAGAGGGGCAACATAAGACCTAAAAATAAACCAAATTATTGATCTATACGTTTTCAGCAGTCTGATTCAGCTGACACGCTGTGCTGTTTACATCCTGCTATAACTCACATACACACAACATTTCAAGGCTGTTCATTTTGTATTCCGCATACAGTAGAAAATTCTGAATAAAGGGGAAACAATTTTGATGTCTTGCAATTATGCAGCAAGATATACATATAATAGTGAAATTAGGGGGTAAGCAGAGCCAACATTTCCTAGTTAATATATGGAAAGTTTAAATTTACTCTGAACTGAGAATCTTCTTTTTCCTGTTATTTCTCAATTGACATAGTTTATACAGGAATCATTCCCTTTCTTTACAATAATGCTTAGCACCTTCATGCAATAAAATTTCATCCTTTATCGTCATTCTGTAATTAGGCTTTGTAATTACTGTAGATGTAATTATAGAAATAGTATAAATGTGTGTAATCATTGTCATTTAGAAGGTGTGACACACTCTGTGAAACAAAGAAAAGCAAAGAAACCATGGTGAAAACTAATAAAAATACCTCAGTCCCAATGCGGCCATTTAAACCTGTGTAAAGGTGTCACCACAACTGGAAAGTGATATCTCTTGCACCAGAGCAAATAGCTATTCCAAGTGCATGGAAGCAGAAAATAAACCCCAGTTTTGATCAGTTTCAGAAAAAAACATAGTATTTTCATTATAATTATTTACTGTTGCATCAAGTAATAAAAATAAGATTCACAACAATTGTGAAAGATAAAATATTCCTTCCTTAGAGTAGAGCCTCTTCTTTTTGTGACAGCTGAATAGGCTCAGGCATCTGAACTGCTGCAGTGTTTTGAGAAGATTTCACAACATATGGTAGAAATGGAGCAGTCGGAAAGCCCAGCTGCTTTGCAGCATGTAACCTGGATACATCCTTAATTAGTCCATGTCCTTCCCCCAAGATCTACTCTTCTGAAAAGGGGATTACCTGATTTTGCTGAGGTGGGAAAAAGTATCCACTATCTTCTACGAATAACACTTGAGTAATCAATGTGTGATCTCTTTGGTTTTAGTGCCTTGATGCTAACATGGAATGAAGCATATGACCTTTGTTAATATTAGATCATTTGCCAAAACATCATTCCTCTTCTGATGCTTAGAAGTGGGAGAAAATAGGCCTTTAGACTGCACTGTAATTTGTTCTGAAAATAATGAGCTGGGTGTAAGAACCAATACTCTTCAATGCAAGTAAAGCTGATTGAAATCAAGGTGCTGGCAGCATTTAGGCAAGCCTCATTTCTCTGGTCTAGAGCTATAAACACCGAAACTCCCACTTCATGGTGGATTGACCTTGGAAGTTTCTAAACTTGGTAGGTTACTCTGCTGAAACCAACAGTTTTGACACCTACCAGAACAGTCTCACCATGAACTGCAAGTCAAGCCCCACCAAGATCTGGAGAACTGTGAGAATCCTCTGATGCATTTGGCATGCACAGTCTGGAATAATAGCTTTCACACATGCAGTTATAGTTGCCTTAAAACAGCTATGAAGGAAGTCACAGTCCCTCTTTCACGTAACCTTAGAACCATACAAAAACGTAGTGTGGAAGAGACCTCTAGAGGCCATCTAACCCAACCTCCTACACAAAACAGCACAACTATTCAGAGTGAGATCAGAGTCCGGTGGTTACCACATTAACTCAGGACACAGTTTCTATCTTTAGGACAGCATAAGTATACATTTTCCCGGAGATAGACAGCAATAGCAGCTGACATGTGGAAAGAGGAAGGGAAGAGGGCAGAATGCTGTGGAACTCATGGGTCACAAAGAGCTGCTATTTTTCAAGAACACTGCTAACATTCAGGACAACCTCTTAGAAAGAGGGAGTCCTGGGTTGTAGTTCCAGAGTATTTTGACTGTTACGCATCTTACATAAATGACCATCTGTTAAAAAATCCACAAAAATAACCCTGGGCACCACGGACTCACACTCAGGACTCCCTCCCTACCTAAGTGCCCTTACGCTCAAATGGTCTGGATTCTGAACTCTGCTCTAGTGCCAGGCACCTCACATGTACATACTGAGGGACCAATGTTGGATCTAGCCACAAAATGCCATCCTCTGGATGGGCAATGTTTAGCATTTACCTGAAATTATATAGTCACACCTATTAAGAGTCATTTTCCTCAGAAAAAAATGGCAGGTATGCTCAGCTAACAATATAATTCTTTTCTCTTTAATGTAATTCTAGCTAGGACACAAACTGAAAAACTGGTGGGTAATCTAATGATTAATTTTTTCAAGGAAATTTGTACTCTCCTACACATCACTAATGAGAGAAATTGTGAATAAACTGAATTTTAAAGAGCAGAAAGTTCCTCCGATTTGCAGTTAGTATGATGATTATAAAGCAGTTGTGTTCTAACACTGATTATAAATGAGATCCTTAAGCATATTAAGGAGAAACAGCAGTGAGGTTATTATTCTTTTGGCTTGGGCAGGGAGGAGGAAAAAAGCATGTGGATTAGTTGTTTTTGATGTACTAGCAGCTGAGGAAAATATTTTCTGGTTAGGGTTTGATAGGGTTTAGCATTTTTTTCAAAGTAGTAGAAACAGTAAGAAAAAGCAAATACCATTAACCCCAGTCAGCATAGTCCGTTGTTTGATAAATTCTGAGTGCCCTCAAAATTAATAAGCCGAATGAGGTAATTTTTCTCATCTATTACCTGTCATGTGTTAGAACTTGGATGATGCTTTCAGCTTGTAACTGGTAACAGGATCAATAGAGAAGGGCAAACCCAGAATAGTTCAGAGTTAATGCTTGTAAAAAAAAAAAAAAAAAGGAGGAACACTCCTTAAATTATATTGAAATATCAATAAAATCACAGTAAGGGAAAAATCAGGGATCAGATGTATGAATCAAAAATCAAAGGTTCACTGAATTCTAATTATGTTTAGGAAATAGATATGGTTAATAGATAGTTATAGTTAATAAATGTGGCAACATGTATTTTCAAAGCATTTATTGAGGTTTATGGGTGGTATTGGTGTTACTGAACATAAAATTAATGAGCATAGCACTGTTACGAACCTNCAGTTTGACACTGTCCCTTGCAACGCTGTGGATCTGTTGCATCACGCTGCAGTGCTCTGGTGCAGGGTCTGGGGACCCCTTGGGAGGGGCCTTTGATGGGCCATGACACCTGCTCAGCTGGCCTTCATGTGGACGGGGCACCTGCAGCTGGCNTGGTGTTACTGAACATAAAATTAATGAGCATAGCACTGTTACGAACCTGTTTAACACAGAAGACCAAAGGAAACTAAGCCTCTGTGAATAAAACTAATCAGACCCAGAAAAGTTCAAAATACACCCAAAAAAAGTGATTAAAACCAATGANCCACACCCTTTGGTGTGAGGGTCTTCGTGAGCCTGGCAGCTGATAGCCGTGGGGCTGTGGTCTCCACCCAGAAGGTGCTAAGCTTCATCCCTCTGTGAATGCATTCTTCTCCACCCAGCCCAGACCTGAGGGTCTTATCTCCATGAACCAGTAGTTCAGGGCCTCAGTCAGAAGGCCTATTCAGGGTATGGTGGTCTTCTCTGCAGCTTTTGTAATACAGTTTTGCTATAATAGGCAAAAGTCCTTCATGAAGATGTTTAAGCCATAAATTATAACATTCAGCCTCTGACACCATCTAAAGTGTAAAAATACACTTTAAAATAAAAAATCTATCTGAAATAAAGTACTGAACATGTATGAATATTTAGTTGATATTCATAGCACATAGCAAACTCAGAGTTTCTTCTTCTTGATATTTACCTTAGCTAAGTCTGTTTTTCTTTGACAATTGAATAAATCTTGCATTGTAGCACATGGTGAAATTGTCTTTAAGGAACTTCAGGTTTATTTGCAAGCATAAAAATTTCCTTTTTTACTCAAAGAATTGCCAGTTTTACATTACGGCAGTATCTTTTTAAATATGGAAATTGCAGTAACTAGTCAATAACTTGGAAGCTGGTATGAGATGGTATGTTCAGCTTCAGACAGACTGTTGAGTATACTACTACTAATAAATGAAAAACGTTTATTAAAAGGGAAGAAAAGTTCTTCATTTCACAGCTTTGCATTTTTTTCTAATCTAAGTATCCATCTTCTTTGAAAATGTTCTATTTTCTAAATGAATTCTATTAATTATGAAGAAACCTGCTTTCTTTTGAAGAAAAAGAACTGCTGAATGATAGGGACTCACATCTGTACCAATTTGTTCTGTTCAAAGAAGTTTAGTTTCACTGGGTTTGTAGGTGAGTTCCAAATGGAAGACTGTAACCAAAGGAGAATAACACCTTTTGCTGCAGCTTGGTCTCTAATGCTGTTAGTTGCTGGGTTTGGAATTGAGAAAAAAATCAGAGCCTGTGGCTCATGGCCATTCTGCAGAACTTTAGTTAGAGGCCAGCTAATTTATTTTGACAAATATTGTTAGGATAGGATGCAGACTGTAGCCTCCTTCCAGGTATTCAAAAAAAGCTTGAAAATTAAGTTTTGTCTAGGATAGTTATTTCCAGATACATTGTGCTGTCTGTTTTCTCACTTCTTTACACCTACAAAATCCAGGAAGCAAAGGAAACTGCAGTTTGCACAGTGTGATAAATTAGTCAATGTATCTAGAAAACAATGAACATAAAGGCTTGCAGGCTTCTATCCTAGGCATTTTTTCCACTGGATTGAGCTTTCAATGTCTGCAGTAGCACCAAAAAGATTCCCGTATCTCCCTTGTTGTCACAGTTTAACCTCAGCTGGTGACTAAGTATCATACAGCCGCTGCTCAGGTCCTTCCTGCACCCTCAGTGGGATGGAGGGGAAAATCAGGAGTGATACTAATACTAATCACAATTGTAAACAAAAGGAGGGAGGAAGAGAAAAAGGGAGAAACAGAGACACAGAGAAAGAAGACCCAAGAAAAACAAATGATAAAATACAATTGCTCACTGCCTGCTGACTGATGCCAAACCCATTCCCAAGCCATGATCAGTCTCTCTTCCTGGTAACCCCACTCAGTTTATAGTCTGGGCATGATGTTCTATGATATGGACTATCCCTTTGGCCAGCTCGGGTCAGCTGTCCCGGACATGCTTCCTCCCAGCTTTTTGTGCACCTGCTCACTGACAGAGACTGGGAAACTGAAAAGTCCATGACTTAGGGTAAACATCGTGTAGCAACCAATAAATCAGTGTGTTGTCAACATTATTCCCATACTAAATCCAAAACAGAGCACTGTGTCAGCTACTAAGAAAATTAACTCTCTCATAGCCAGAACCAGGACACTGGTTAAATCCATAAATAAAATGNGGCCTCAGTCAGAAGGCCTATTCAGGGTATGGTGGTCTTCTCTGCAGCTTTTGTAATACAGTTTTGCTATAATAGGCAAAAGTCCTTCATGAAGATGTTTAAGCCATAAATTATAACATTCAGCCTCTGACACCATCTAAAGTGTAAAAATACACTTTAAAATAAAAAATCTATCTGAAATAAAGTACTGAACATGTATGAATATTTAGTTGATATTCATAGTACATAGCAAACTCAGAGTTTCTTCTTCTTGATATTTACCTTAGCTAAGTCTGTTTTTCTTTGACAATTGAATAAATCTTGCATTGTAGCACATGGTGAAATTGTCTTTAAGGAACTTCAGGTTTATTTGCAAGCATAAAAATTTCCTTTTTTACTCAAAGAATTGCCAGTTTTACATTACGGCAGTATCTTTTTAAATATGGAAATTGCAGTAACTAGTCAATAACTTGGAAGCTGGTATGAGATGGTATGTTCAGCTTCAGACAGACTGTTGAGTATACTACTACTAATAAATGAAAAACGTTTATTAAAAGGGAAGAAAAGTTCTTCATTTCACAGCTTTGCATTTTTTTCTAATCTAAGTATCCATCTTCTTTGAAAATGTTCTATTTTCTAAATGAATTCTATTAATTATGAAGAAACCTGCTTTCTTTTGAAGAAAAAGAACTGCTGAATGATAGGGACTCACATCTGTACCAATTTGTTCTGTTCAAAGAAGTTTAGTTTCACTGGGTTTGTAGGTGAGTTCCAAATGGAAGACTGTAACCAAAGGAGAATAACACCTTTTGCTGCAGCTTGGTCTCTAATGCTGTTAGTTGCTGGGTTTGGAATTGAGAAAAAAATCAGAGCCTGTGGCTCATGGCCATTCTGCAGAACTTTAGTTAGAGGCCAGCTAATTTATTTTGACAAATATTGTTAGGATAGGATGCAGACTGTAGCCTCCTTCCAGGTATTCAAAAAAAGCTTGAAAATTAAGTTTTGTCTAGGATAGTTATTTCCAGATACATTGTGCTGTCTGTTTTCTCACTTCTTTACACCTACAAAATCCAGGAAGCAAAGGAAACTGCAGTTTGCACAGTGTGATAAATTAGTCAATGTATCTAGAAAACAATGAACATAAAGGCTTGCAGGCTTCTATCCTAGGCATTTTTTCCACTGGATTGAGCTTTCAATGTCTGCAGTAGCACCAAAAAGATTCCCGTATCTCCCTTGTTGTCACAGTTTAACCTCAGCTGGTGACTAAGTATCATACAGCCGCTGCTCAGGTCCTTCCTGCACCCTCAGTGGGATGGAGGGGAAAATCAGGAGTGATACTAATACTAATCACAATTGTAAACAAAAGGAGGGAGGAAGAGAAAAAGGGAGAAACAGAGACACAGAGAAAGAAGACCCAAGAAAAACAAATGATAAAATACAATTGCTCACTGCCTGCTGACTGATGCCAAACCCATTCCCAAGCCATGATCAGTCTCTCTTCCTGGTAACCCCACTCAGTTTATAGTCTGGGCATGATGTTCTATGATATGGACTATCCCTTTGGCCAGCTCGGGTCAGCTGTCCCGGACATGCTTCCTCCCAGCTTTTTGTGCACCTGCTCACTGACAGAGACTGGGAAACTGAAAAGTCCATGACTTAGGGTAAACATCGTGTAGCAACCAATAAATCAGTGTGTTGTCAACATTATTCCCATACTAAATCCAAAACAGAGCACTGTGTCAGCTACTAAGAAAATTAACTCTCTCATAGCCAGAACCAGGACACTGGTTAAATCCATAAATAAAATGTCCTGTTGTCTCCTAAACATGAGCTTCATTCAGCATAACACAGGCAAGGTAGAGCTTCTCAAGGACTTACTTTTGTCTCACTGATTCTGAGCTATTTTTGTTTTGTTATTGTTTTTGTTGNTATTCAGGGTATGGTGGTCTTCTCTGCAGCTTTTGTAATACAGTTTTGCTATAATAGGCAAAAGTCCTTCATGAAGATGTTTAAGCCATAAATTATAACATTCAGCCTCTGACACCATCTAAAGTGTAAAAATACACTTTAAAATAAAAAATCTATCTGAAATAAAGTACTGAACATGTATGAATATTTAGTTGATATTCATAGTACATAGCAAACTCAGAGTTTCTTCTTCTTGATATTTACCTTAGCTAAGTCTGTTTTTCTTTGACAATTGAATAAATCTTGCATTGTAGCACATGGTGAAATTGTCTTTAAGGAACTTCAGGTTTATTTGCAAGCATAAAAATTTCCTTTTTTACTCAAAGAATTGCCAGTTTTACATTACGGCAGTATCTTTTTAAATATGGAAATTGCAGTAACTAGTCAATAACTTGGAAGCTGGTATGAGATGGTATGTTCAGCTTCAGACAGACTGTTGAGTATACTACTACTAATAAATGAAAAACGTTTATTAAAAGGGAAGAAAAGTTCTTCATTTCACAGCTTTGCATTTTTTTCTAATCTAAGTATCCATCTTCTTTGAAAATGTTCTATTTTCTAAATGAATTCTATTAATTATGAAGAAACCTGCTTTCTTTTGAAGAAAAAGAACTGCTGAATGATAGGGACTCACATCTGTACCAATTTGTTCTGTTCAAAGAAGTTTAGTTTCACTGGGTTTGTAGGTGAGTTCCAAATGGAAGACTGTAACCAAAGGAGAATAACACCTTTTGCTGCAGCTTGGTCTCTAATGCTGTTAGTTGCTGGGTTTGGAATTGAGAAAAAAATCAGAGCCTGTGGCTCATGGCCATTCTGCAGAACTTTAGTTAGAGGCCAGCTAATTTATTTTGACAAATATTGTTAGGATAGGATGCAGACTGTAGCCTCCTTCCAGGTATTCAAAAAAAGCTTGAAAATTAAGTTTTGTCTAGGATAGTTATTTCCAGATACATTGTGCTGTCTGTTTTCTCACTTCTTTACACCTACAAAATCCAGGAAGCAAAGGAAACTGCAGTTTGCACAGTGTGATAAATTAGTCAATGTATCTAGAAAACAATGAACATAAAGGCTTGCAGGCTTCTATCCTAGGCATTTTTTCCACTGGATTGAGCTTTCAATGTCTGCAGTAGCACCAAAAAGATTCCCGTATCTCCCTTGTTGTCACAGTTTAACCTCAGCTGGTGACTAAGTATCATACAGCCGCTGCTCAGGTCCTTCCTGCACCCTCAGTGGGATGGAGGGGAAAATCAGGAGTGATACTAATACTAATCACAATTGTAAACAAAAGGAGGGAGGAAGAGAAAAAGGGAGAAACAGAGACACAGAGAAAGAAGACCCAAGAAAAACAAATGATAAAATACAATTGCTCACTGCCTGCTGACTGATGCCAAACCCATTCCCAAGCCATGATCAGTCTCTCTTCCTGGTAACCCCACTCAGTTTATAGTCTGGGCATGATGTTCTATGATATGGACTATCCCTTTGGCCAGCTCGGGTCAGCTGTCCCGGACATGCTTCCTCCCAGCTTTTTGTGCACCTGCTCACTGACAGAGACTGGGAAACTGAAAAGTCCATGACTTAGGGTAAACATCGTGTAGCAACCAATAANCTCGAACCAGATAATTTTTCACCACACACCCAAAGCCTCTCCTCCCCCACACCCTTTGGTGTGAGGGTCTTCGTGAGCCTGGCAGCTGATAGCCGTGGGGCTGTGGTCTCCACCCAGAAGGTGCTAAGCTTCATCCCTCTGTGAATGCATTCTTCTCCACCCAGCCCAGACCTGAGGGTCTTATCTCCATGAACCAGTAGTTCAGGGCCTCAGTCAGAAGGCCTATTCAGGGTATGGTGGTCTTCTCTGCAGCTTTTGTAATACAGTTTTGCTATAATAGGCAAAAGTCCTTCATGAAGATGTTTAAGCCATAAATTATAACATTCAGCCTCTGACACCATCTAAAGTGTAAAAATACACTTTAAAATAAAAAATCTATCTGAAATAAAGTACTGAACATGTATGAATATTTAGTTGATATTCATAGTACATAGCAAACTCAGAGTTTCTTCTTCTTGATATTTACCTTAGCTAAGTCTGTTTTTCTTTGACAATTGAATAAATCTTGCATTGTAGCACATGGTGAAATTGTCTTTAAGGAACTTCAGGTTTATTTGCAAGCATAAAAATTTCCTTTTTTACTCAAAGAATTGCCAGTTTTACATTACGGCAGTATCTTTTTAAATATGGAAATTGCAGTAACTAGTCAATAACTTGGAAGCTGGTATGAGATGGTATGTTCAGCTTCAGACAGACTGTTGAGTATACTACTACTAATAAATGAAAAACGTTTATTAAAAGGGAAGAAAAGTTCTTCATTTCACAGCTTTGCATTTTTTTCTAATCTAAGTATCCATCTTCTTTGAAAATGTTCTATTTTCTAAATGAATTCTATTAATTATGAAGAAACCTGCTTTCTTTTGAAGAAAAAGAACTGCTGAATGATAGGGACTCACATCTGTACCAATTTGTTCTGTTCAAAGAAGTTTAGTTTCACTGGGTTTGTAGGTGAGTTCCAAATGGAAGACTGTAACCAAAGGAGAATAACACCTTTTGCTGCAGCTTGGTCTCTAATGCTGTTAGTTGCTGGGTTTGGAATTGAGAAAAAAATCAGAGCCTGTGGCTCATGGCCATTCTGCAGAACTTTAGTTAGAGGCCAGCTAATTTATTTTGACAAATATTGTTAGGATAGGATGCAGACTGTAGCCTCCTTCCAGGTATTCAAAAAAAGCTTGAAAATTAAGTTTTGTCTAGGATAGTTATTTCCAGATACATTGTGCTGTCTGTTTTCTCACTTCTTTACACCTACAAAATCCAGGAAGCAAAGGAAACTGCAGTTTGCACAGTGTGATAAATTAGTCAATGTATCTAGAAAACAATGAACATAAAGGCTTGCAGGCTTCTATCCTAGGCATTTTTTCCACTGGATTGAGCTTTCAATGTCTGCAGTAGCACCAAAAAGATTCCCGTATCTCCCTTGTTGTCACAGTTTAACCTCAGCTGGTGACTAAGTATCATACAGCCGCTGCTCAGGTCCTTCCTGCACCCTCAGTGGGATGGAGGGGAAAATCAGGAGTGATACTAATACTAATCACAATTGTAAACAAAAGGAGGGAGGAAGAGAAAAAGGGAGAAACAGAGACACAGAGAAAGAAGACCCAAGAAAAACAAATGATAAAATACAATTGCTCACTGCCTGCTGACTGATGCCAAACCCATTCCCAAGCCATGATCAGTCTCTCTTCCTGGTAACCCCACTCAGTTTATAGTCTGGGCATGATGTTCTATGATATGGACTATCCCTTTGGCCAGCTCGGGTCAGCTGTCCCGGACATGCTTCCTCCCAGCTTTTTGTGCACCTGCTCACTGACAGAGACTGGGAAACTGAAAAGTCCATGACTTAGGGTAAACATCGTGTAGCAACCAATAAATCAGTGTGTTGTCAACATTATTCCCATACTAAATCCAAAACAGAGCACTGTGTCAGCTACTAAGAAAATTAACTCTCTCATAGCCAGAACCAGGACACTGGTTAAATCCATAAATAAAATGTCCTGTTGTCTCCTAAACATGAGCTTCATTCAGCATAACACAGGCAAGGTAGAGCTTCTCAAGGACTTACTTTTGTCTCACTGATTCTGAGCTATTTTTGTTTTGTTATTGTTTTTGTTGGCGCACGAGAGTATTTAGCAAAGAATCATCATGAAGATCATACCATGTCTTGCCACAATTCCCCAAAACCAAAATATGTTTTTGCATTGTAAAAAAAATAAAAGTGTCTCTAGTGTAAGATCCAGCAACTGTCTGAGCAATGGCAAGTTTGTCTGCCCAGTTCTCCATGGTCACAAATCCACCTTTTTTTTCTTTGCCTAACCAGCATAAATTGAATGAATGGCCCTAAAAATCTGGATCATGCTTTTATAGGTTGGTTTTACTAATGAAATATAATTTGTATCATCTGATTATCTGCATCTATGTATGCAATCTGTTCTATCTACCCTTGCCAAATAGCTTTTCAGTTAAAATATTGATGACCAAATTTTATAGAAGTTTGGGTAATGCACTGAATTTTCCTAAAAGTAGTGTTGAGAGAGGGACTTGGGCCACCTGGGCAGAATGCTAAGACTAAATGTCTCCTTTAAGTGAACAAGGTTAGGATGTGCTCATTAAGCACAAACAAGGAGACCCACAGGGAAGATGGTAATTTCNCAGACTGTAGCCTCCTTCCAGGTATTCAAAAAAAGCTTGAAAATTAAGTTTTGTCTAGGATAGTTATTTCCAGATACATTGTGCTGTCTGTTTTCTCACTTCTTTACACCTACAAAATCCAGGAAGCAAAGGAAACTGCAGTTTGCACAGTGTGATAAATTAGTCAATGTATCTAGAAAACAATGAACATAAAGGCTTGCAGGCTTCTATCCTAGGCATTTTTTCCACTGGATTGAGCTTTCAATGTCTGCAGTAGCACCAAAAAGATTCCCGTATCTCCCTTGTTGTCACAGTTTAACCTCAGCTGGTGACTAAGTATCATACAGCCGCTGCTCAGGTCCTTCCTGCACCCTCAGTGGGATGGAGGGGAAAATCAGGAGTGATACTAATACTAATCACAATTGTAAACAAAAGGAGGGAGGAAGAGAAAAAGGGAGAAACAGAGACACAGAGAAAGAAGACCCAAGAAAAACAAATGATAAAATACAATTGCTCACTGCCTGCTGACTGATGCCAAACCCATTCCCAAGCCATGATCAGTCTCTCTTCCTGGTAACCCCACTCAGTTTATAGTCTGGGCATGATGTTCTATGATATGGACTATCCCTTTGGCCAGCTCGGGTCAGCTGTCCCGGACATGCTTCCTCCCAGCTTTTTGTGCACCTGCTCACTGACAGAGACTGGGAAACTGAAAAGTCCATGACTTAGGGTAAACATCGTGTAGCAACCAATAAATCAGTGTGTTGTCAACATTATTCCCATACTAAATCCAAAACAGAGCACTGTGTCAGCTACTAAGAAAATTAACTCTCTCATAGCCAGAACCAGGACACTGGTTAAATCCATAAATAAAATGTCCTGTTGTCTCCTAAACATGAGCTTCATTCAGCATAACACAGGCAAGGTAGAGCTTCTCAAGGACTTACTTTTGTCTCACTGATTCTGAGCTATTTTTGTTTTGTTATTGTTTTTGTTGGCGCACGAGAGTATTTAGCAAAGAATCATCATGAAGATCATACCATGTCTTGCCACAATTCCCCAAAACCAAAATATGTTTTTGCATTGTAAAAAAAATAAAAGTGTCTCTAGTGTAAGATCCAGCAACTGTCTGAGCAATGGCAAGTTTGTCTGCCCAGTTCTCCATGGTCACAAATCCACCTTTTTTTTCTTTGCCTAACCAGCATAAATTGAATGAATGGCCCTAAAAATCTGGATCATGCTTTTATAGGTTGGTTTTACTAATGAAATATAATTTGTATCATCTGATTATCTGCATCTATGTATGCAATCTGTTCTATCTACCCTTGCCAAATAGCTTTTCAGTTAAAATATTGATGACCAAATTTTATAGAAGTTTGGGTAATGCACTGAATTTTCCTAAAAGTAGTGTTGAGAGAGGGACTTGGGCCACCTGGGCAGAATGCTAAGACTAAATGTCTCCTTTAAGTGAACAAGGTTGGGATGTGCTCATTAAGCACAAACAAGGAGACCCACAGGGAAGATGGTAATTTCTAAAGAAAGCTTTTCCCCCTACCAGAGCAGTTTCAATGGCAGTTCATATATTTTTAAGCAACATGGGGTCTGATTACAAAAAGCAGATTTTCTAGAAACTAAAGTTTTCTTATTTTGCATATTATGGAAAAAAAATATTTACCATGAAACTGAAAGTTAAATATGAATATACGCATAAGGATCTTTTCTCCCTTTCTCCTGTACTCCTCACAGTCATGTCAGTAAGTACTGTAATCATAGAACCAAACTGTGAATGTAGCTACTTCATTTTCACTCCATGAACTTCAGAAATTCTTATAGCTTTTATGCTTTTCTTTGTCTGCATCAAAGTATTCGACAGCTAGCAAACCAGTCAAAATGTATAATGATGAAAAATACTTTTTTCATAAATATTGTAAGGATGAGGTAACATCACCAAGCACAAAATCTGCTTGTTTTATTGTCATGCCATGAACAGATGATAGAAAATATCTTTTTGATTACCAAAAACCACACAATAATTTAAGCCCTTATAACGAATTTGACCCTTGATATTTTGTTTTTAGACATATAAATGCTTGTCAGCAGCTTAGTGTTGCCAGAAGAGCAACGAATAACTCACAAACTCACTAGGATGTTGAAGGATAGCATTTGCTGTCTTCTGAAATAATATCTCATAGTGAATTTTAAAGAAGAGTGTTACACAACTTTTAATACATATTCTGTCATTAACTTTTGCTAAAAAAAGTCAGTTGTAAATATCTTCTTTAATAATCTGTGTATTCCTCATTTAAGATTTAAAGTTCAGTAAAGCACTTTTAGCAAATCTATATGCTTCTGAGTGTTACTCTGACAATGCATTACCCGCTAATGCGAAAGTAATTACATACTGACTGGCAGGAAGAGGCTTCTGAGGTTTAAGATTATATGCCACTTCTTAATATTTTCATGGAAAATGAACTATAAAAATACTTCCTATCTTTTAATATCTAGTTTAATGAAAATAAATTATAGGTTAGAGATATTACATATATTCCATTTTGGTGAAAGAGTTTTGTTTGATGGTAACATCCAATAAATATTATTTCCCTGAAACCTAAAAATTTTACTTTACAAATAGGAGAAAAAGGCTGTTCTTCTGCTTTACTCACAGGACATTCATAACATGGCCTCAGCAAGGCACTTAGCACTCCCAGGAAGTCCCATTGCTCTCAAACAAGCTTCGAGTAGTGACTGATATCTGGAACAAAAAAAATGTTGAAATACACTCAGAAAAGCTTTGAATTTCCAGGTTCCACCACTAATAACAAAAGTTCTGTTTCAATATCTACCTAAAATTACACTTGATGAATATGTTGATGTAGTTAAAAAAAAAAAAGCTGTATATGAGACCTGATTATTATACTTCAAACTGTCTCACAGAGAATGTTTTAGCATTCAGCATTATATACAAATAGTCATACTACATAATTTTAAAGCCTTTAATAAAGACAAAGGAGTAAGACAAGAAGACAACTATTGTCAACATTCCCCACCATTAGTATTTCAGGAGATTTTCTTCAATAGCTGTCCTTTGAAAGACATGTAAAAAAATACCTTTTACATCTAAAAATACCTTTTAACGCTGATGTATGAAAACCTTGTATAATGCTGTGTTTCGAGAGTGCACCAAAACAAGAGCACTTCAGCTTTCTTTCAGTACTGGTGTAACCTTCTTAGTTGTTCACGTCTGCATAAGGAAGACAATCATCAAGATGACTGAAATATGAATGTCCATTGTAGTGTTTTGGGGAATTAGGTAATGCCTACTATTAGAGAGCCAATGTTAATTTAAATTCCATTTGTTCATTAATACTCGTGTAATATGTATTTTTAGTTGGGTTTAGATTCAGAAATCTCCTCAGGAGGTCCAGTCTGTAGATGTCTCATGGTAATGGTATGAATACAGAGGAAAAGGAATGAGATGTACTTGCTAGTTATAGCTTGGCAGCTTCAACAGAAGTAATACACAAGAGAAAAGAGAGCCAGGAGAGGTTCCATCAAGAGAAGACAGTTCCATAAAATATATTAAAATAATTTTAAAGCTGAAGTAATAACTGCCTCATTTTTTGAGTGCACTGTAATTCAGATTTAAGGTCAGGACAAAACCAGTCAATTACAAGAATATGGCTTTAGTTTACGAGTCTGATTCATGTTTCTCATTTCTTTTCCATTCCAAGTTTTTCCTGTCCAAAACTGTTATTAGCCTTGTTGATAAAGATCTGAAAATTAGTTCAAAACTACCTGTTAAAAGGAAGAGATTGTATTGTGTATTTGGATTAGATCTGAAGAGACAGATATTCCATTTCCTTCCTTTTTTTACCACCAGCTACAATAATGTTTACAATATAATTATCCTGGTTCAGTTTCTTCTTTACATTTTCATGTAAATTTCCTATGTTGGTGTTGAATATGCTTTTTACAATGAGTTTCTTAAATCCTTATTCATAGTAGATATTCAATCTCTCAGCATACAAGGAGCTGATGTGTTTCTAGATTTGCTATATCCTTCCTGACTTAAGGATGCAGGAGTGATCACCCACTCAGTTCTAGGGCTGTGTGCCTAGCATTGGGCTGCTGCTGGCATGAGTCCAGCAACACATTGGCAAAATAATATTTTTTCATGTCATATAGTAATTCCTATAAATAAATATTTCAACATTGTATTTGAACTGGTACCATCTTCCATAGTTTTATGCAAGATGTTTTATGGGTGAGATAAATGTTTATTTTAAAGTCCCCAAAGTAATTTGGGGCTATATTCATAGTTTGAACTTTATTAAATGTTTATGAAATTCTTTTAACATGAGAGGTGCTATGCAGTAGCTAACCTTGCTAGTACAAGATTTACTTTAATTCATATGTTGCAAAAGCAGCAGTGACAAAACAGTATTTAGTACTGAATATAACTACATCCTTCAAATACGCATACACTTCATATGGGGCACACTTGGTCGTGAGACATAGCAAAGTACCACCTAGCTTATTAAGGTTTGCAACCATCAAACTTCCACGTCTACTTTTCACACAGATATCTGTGTCCATGTGCCTTAAAACTGTTGGGTTTCACTCAAGCCCTTATATCTCTTTTGGTATTTTGTCACCTGTAAACAATGCTCTTTGTTCGAATTTTCTGGATGCGCAGTACTTCTGTCTGAGATGAAAGTTCTGCTCTCATGAAGTGGTAGAATAACCAGGAAACCATATTGTTAATCCATGCAATGGTTTGACAGAAATATTTCTTTAACAATTCATGGTGGCATTAATCATTTATTATTTCTGCTATGATTTATTCATATACTATTATGCTTCTTTGTTCCTAGGTCTTTGGTTTTTACTGTGTGCATTTGCATTCTTTAATAAATTTAGATTGAAAATGCCTCAGAACAAAATTTATGAATATACATGTGATAGCAGTACGGGTATCTCAGAGTCTCTTGAAACTGTATGGTTTGGATAGTAGAATCAGAATGATAGAATGGTGTGGGTTGGAAGAGACCTTAAAGATTATCTCATTCCAATCTCCCTGCCATGGACAGGGCTACCTTCCACTACTCCAGGTTGCTCAGGCCCCATCCAGCCTGGCCTTGAATACTCATAGGGATGAGGCATCCACAACTTCTCTGAGCAGCCCATTCCAGTGACTCACCACTCTCACAGTAAAGAATTTCCTCCTAACTAGGAGGAAATTTAGCTAATCTAAACCTGCCTTCTGTCACTTTAAAACCATTCCCCCTTGTCCTCTTGTAAAAAGCTTCTGACTTCCTTGTAGGCCCTCTTTAGATAGGGGAAGGTGCTATAAGTTTTCCTTACAGCCTTTTCTTCTCCACGCTGAACAACCCTAACTCTGCCTGTCTCCATAAGAGAGGTGCTCGAGCTCCCTGCTCATTTTTGTGGCCTCCTCTGGACTTGCTCCAACAGGACCATGCCCATCTCATGCAGGAGGCCCCACAGTGGGATGCAGCACTCCAGGTGGGGTCTCATGAGAGTGGCTTAGAGGGGAAAAATCACCTCCCTCGACCTGCTGGTAACGCTTCTTTTGGTGCAGGAGAAGAGGACAAATATTTGTATGAATTAATTTTAAAAAATTTAAAGAATCAACTAAATTTAGAGAAGT
The DNA here is from genome assembly GCA_013397815.1 of Aleadryas rufinucha. Taxonomy (NCBI): domain Eukaryota; kingdom Metazoa; phylum Chordata; class Aves; order Passeriformes; genus Aleadryas; species Aleadryas rufinucha. Next base: position 99,004 of record VZTH01015342.1, on the reverse strand, counting down.
AAGAATTATGGTTACCCATTGCTGTTGCGAAACAGCTTTTATGAATGTTTTCTGCTCATTATCCTTTAGGATACTTTCAGTTGTAAATATTATTCTCTCTATTTGACAGAAATTAGAGAGGTTAAACAACAGCTTGCATGAGATCAATGAGAAAATCAGTAACAGACACCAGAGCAAAATTCCCAGATCATCCAGGGTCTTGTCTAACATTTTGCCTACATACTCTATTTTTTAAACTAACCTGTACCGGGAAGAAGAAGGGTCAGATATTGTTTCTACATGTGATGCTGCAGAGCATGTAGCAAGAGTCCCCTACACAATCCAGTTACCCAGTGAAGCATATGGCCAATGTACTGCAAAGCACATCGACCCAGTTTGGCTCTTTGACACTTCATCAAGAAACACCATGCAAAACAAGGTCTTTTAAACACAACACAGGGCAGAAATTATACCTAGTACCAGGCAGGTTTTCTTGAGGGGAAAGATGATAGAACTGCCCAAAAAAAGATTTTACCATAAACAGTATAACACAGTGTAAAGTGATAAGGCTCACTCAGTCTTTTTTTTTTTTAAGTAACTGTCACCTGATAGTCCCTCTGGTACACCTCTGGTACGTACACTTCCTTTCTCCTCTTGCTTAACCAAACAGCAGCCAATAACAAATTTTCATTATCCTTAAATATATTTTCTTTCCATTTCAGTGAACTACTGTTATCTTTGAGAAACTGAAAGCTACCCAACAGTTCAGAAAGAAAAATCTAATTAATTAGATTTAATTTGTGAGTTACTTTGATCTCACTCCATATTTTTCTGGGTATCTGATTGCAGCCCTTCTATAATAGATGTCACCTTGAACTTGTGATCTTAGGAAGTGAACACATGAACCTAAGAACTGTAGAAGGTGGTCATCAGCCCTATCTTTGTGAAACACCTCAAGCAAGACTCTCAGAATAAAAAATTAGTTTGAATGAAGTCTTCTAAATTGCAGCAGTGCTGCTTTAACAGTGAATGAGATAAACAGGAACACAGAAAAGTTGAATTTTATATCAGTTCTTTACTCAAAAGCAAAATATAGTACAGTATATTTAACCTTGAAATGTTGTCATTTTAAATAGATTGAATCTTATTGCCTAATACGGCTTGTAAAGAACGCCAGTAATAAATACATTCCTGCTTTCCCCAGGAAAGCCAGTGCGAGGTTTTTTTTCATCAAGTTTGAATACCTCTAACTTTCTTAACAGAAACCAATTGCAGCTAGTATGATTTTTTGTGCTTAGCATTATAGTCTTCTTTTCAGTAAGATGCAAGGAAGCTTGGCTTTTTTGTCATGTCATGTCCCAAGGTTCAAAGATGTTTTAACACTAAAATTCTTCAGTCTTGTCCTGCTCACATTTCTTACTCTTAAAAATGTTTCATTCCCTAAGCTACCTCTTTTACAATCCAAAGTATGAGTTTTACTGTCCAGAAGAGAAAAGTTAATACATTTTCTTTTAACTAACAATGTATTTGACAACATCTATTTTAGGTAAGTGGAAATATTTAAGGTCTCCTGAGTGGATTTCTAAGTAGACTGAAGTCTTCCAGCTAGCCAAGATGGCCAAATTTGGCCAACAGCAGTAGCCAAGCTTTGCAAGGATGTTACACAACAGCAAAAGGACAAATTCACCTCATATTCAATCAGTCTCTATTGAAACTGCCAACATAAAACTAAATAATGTATTTTCTCTTTTTACTGTATGTGCAACTATGATTTTTTTTATTTGAGAAATGCAGTCACATCTTCTTTCTCAATATACAAGAAACGAAATAGTTACATGAGTGTTTGTTTTCAATTGCATGGGAGTAAGCAATGCAGAAATGTAAAGTTCTGTATAACATTATGAATATGAAACTCACAACCATCAGTTCATCCTCTCCTGTGTTGTATGTCTGAAAAACTATCACCAAAAAAACTGGATCCATTTCTGCAATGATCACTTTTATACTGCTGTTCCCACATTTTCTCCAGTTGTTTGGGGTTTTTAACTCCAGTTTTTCCTAAGTCAGTTTAAACCAATTTAGGAATAAATGTAACTAAAATTACATTAGGAGTCAGATTTCAGATTGGAATAAGTCCAATTTCCATTATATGTTGCTCTGAAATGAAGCACAGTGTCTGGAATTTTCAAGCAACAGAAAGAAACGTGAAGTAAGCTTTATTGTCCTTGTTGCCTAATCCATTTCCTTCATTGTCTGAAAATCCAGCAGGAGAACAGTGATATAAATTTTATAAATAGCAGTTCCCTTGGCACATATACTCACTGTTCTCAAATACTAAGAAAACATTCTTGTCAACTCATCGGGTGGGGGACTGAAAATATTAAGACTGCTAAGAGACTAAGCAATGCTTCAGCTTGCTGTCATCTAATGTGTTTAACGCATTAAAAAATAGCCAGCACCATTAGTTAAGTGCAAGTCTTAGTTACAATACAAAAAATTGATGAACAGCCTCTACCACCAGCTCAGCACCATGCTTAGTGGCTGCTTGAAGCTAGCATATATTCTTTTGGATGGCTTAATCACTTCTTTCTTCAAGTTCAAAGAAGAATGGTTATTAACCCTTGTGTTCTCACAACATTTTCAGAGTAGAACTTGAAAGTATAAGATTAGTGACACTTAGATTACTAAGGATAAGATCTAAGGTTTATACAACACTTGCTGTTGGAAATTTAAACAGAAAAGAGTGTGCTGACCCTTAGAATTTTATAAGATTGTGTTTGAGGAGCATGGACTCCCTCAGTCTTGAACAAGCTGAAATCTCAAACCCCAAAATACGAACTGTAAAAAGAAAGCAAATAAAAGCAGACAGTGTCACTGACAAGGTATTTCTCCTTCCAATAATCATTTCATTTGAGTAGAATTATTCATTTTAATAGCTTTTGAAGTAACTTTTTTTCTAAATATAATTGTTTTTAATTAGCAGGACAGTAAGAAATAGGCAGAAGTAACTGGTGAAAAAAGAGTATAAGATTTCTTGAATATGAATACTGCCCAAATGGGTAATAACTGAAGGTTGTCACCATCTGATGTTTGTTCACTGGTCTATGTAAAATGAAGTGGTAATCTGAGTCCCATAGGATTCGGAGATCATTTGCAGCACAGAAGGCAACAATTAGCATCATTGCTGACAGTCTCAAACACTGAATAGGGACAAAATATAATTAACCTTCTTATTCTTAAAGGTTTTGTTCATTCATGTCAGAGTTCAGTCAAACTGAAAGAGCAGCCAAAGGAAATTTGTTTTATCTGGTGCTCACACAATGCTTGCTCTCTGCAACAAAACAAACATTTCAGCTTCCAGAGCCAGCAAATTAAGCAGTGCTTACAAACATAATCCTTCCAAATAAAACTGAAACCCAACTTAGATAACACCAGCAGATGACAAATCCATACTTTTAAAGGAATAATAAGCTTTAGGCATTGACAAAAGTAGAAGTGGAGCAAAAGGCAATACTCCTGTGGTATCCTTCTTTGTCAGACCTTTAGCTGAACTAGAACTATAGCCTCAGTGAAATTTGCCTGCGCATGAAGGTTTTTCACACCACAAAACTCAGAGTGTAGATAGCTGTTGAAGATACTTACAGATCTTTCTTTAACCTTTTTTTATTTTTAGTTGCCTACATCTTCTAATGAGAGTAAACTCTTTTGTAGGGAATGTAAGCCAAGGATAATAGATTTGCTTTGGGAGAAAAACACTTCATCACTGCAAGAAAAGTCATTCACTGGCCATAAGAAAGCTGGCAAGATTGTCCTGTGTTGGATAAATGAATTCAATGACATGCTTAGTAATGTAGATTTTATGGATATAAGATATGACTCTTAATGTTTGCTACAGGGGACAAGTATCAACCCACTGTGCAAAATTGTCAATGAATTTATTGGACTTGGCAGACACCACGGATTTCACAGTTTAGTTTGCCAAAACACCAAGTAATTGAAGCTTAATCCTCAAAACTACAATGAATTACTTTTTAAGTTTGTCCTGTATTTGCTATGTTTACTGCAAGTTGGAGTAGATACATTGATTATTGATGTGGTATATTTCTTATTCTAGGTTCTATCCTTAGGGGCTGATGTTCTACCAGAATACAAACTCCAGACACCTCGCATCAACAAGTTTACAATATTGCACTATAGTCCTTTCAAAGCCGTCTGGGACTGGCTCATTTTGTTGCTGGTGATATACACCGCCATATTCACCCCTTACTCTGCTGCCTTCCTTCTGAATGATAGTGAGGATCGGAAGAGGAGAGAGTGTGGATATTCCTGCAGCCCACTGAATGTTGTAGATTTAATTGTGGATATTATGTTTATCATTGACATTCTAATAAACTTCAGAACAACATATGTAAACCAGAATGAGGAAGTGGTAAGTGATCCAGCAAAAATAGCAATTCACTACTTCAAAGGCTGGTTCCTAATTGACATGGTTGCTGCAATACCTTTTGACCTGCTGATTTTTGGCTCTGGCTCTGAAGAGGTAAGCTTAAATGAATTAGAAATCTTAAATCTTAATTTATTACTTCACAATGGTATTCTGTGTATCCTAAAGTATTTTTTGCTTGTCATTGAATAGGCTGCTTAGTATTTCCATCCCATCTTTTAAAGTTAAACTAAAATTAAATTTTCCTTTGTAGAATAATGTACAATATTGGCTTTCATTGACAAGAGCTAATATCATTGCGTTATCATTGGATGAGTTAGATAGTATTTTTCAGTTATACCATATTTGATACTGTCTTTAGAAATAATAAATAAATATATTGTCTATGAAGGACTTGGTCAAATGGTTTTATATAAGAACTGCTGCTTAGATTTGTCACTTACTTTGTAAAAACTGCCCATCATGCATGTAAGTGCTGCCTTGGCATTGCATCATTAAAATAAATTTTCTCTGTTCAAAATGTTTAGATCAGATGTTTACTTAGCAGGAAACAAATTAGTTGTAGCATAAACTATACTAGTTTTCAAAGAGTTGTGGCTTTGTCTATTTTATCAAGAATATGGACTATCAAAAGAAGGAAAAAAAGATTACTTGAGATTAGCCTTGACAGACATGATCTATCTCCTCACCCTATTGTGCAGGTTTGAAAGCAAACCAGTGAGAGACTCCAAGTCAGAAATACAATTTAATAGGGAAAAGGTAAAATAAATGCAATAGTACAAAAAGCAAACCACTGACAGAGTCAGAATACAACCTGACACCCTGTCAGTCAGAGTGCTGGTAGCAGTTCAGATGAAACGGTCCTGTTAAAGCAGTGATCCTGTAGAAAAGAGTCTGGTCTTCGTCTGAAAGTCCAGCGGTGTAACTCTTGTCCTCCGGGAGTCCTGTAGGTGAGGGCTGCCTGTGCTGTTTCAAACCCCTGATTATATACAGCTGGGAATGCTCAGCTTCTCCTCCTGGGTGGAGCATCTCACAATAGGATGGTGGGTTGTGAGGCAAGGCACTGATGGGTCCATTGACAGGAGAAAGTCCGGAGCGACTTATCTATGAGTCATGGGGGGGCAGGGTTCTTGATTGCCCATTAACAGAGATAGCTCCTGGAAGGAGTTATCAAGGATGAGTCATGGTAGCAGATAACAAACATTGCGCCACCTGCTTGAACATCTATGAAGATGGTAATAGAATACATGCTTTTAGTTACATCTTACATTGTAACCTAGGACACCTATCTATACAATAGAGTAAAAAACTGTTCAATATGTGCATTCAAAAATGGCCCAAAGGTGTATAAAATATATGCTATATTCTGTATTCCTGACCCAGTTCTTTCAAATAATTTTATTTAATTTAAGAGGGACTAAAATCATAAAATATTTTTCTTAAAAGTGAACTAACAAGTACAGAATTGGGTTTGACTTTTCTGTGATGCACAGAATGAAGAAGTTGGTTTTTTTAAAAAAGCAGCAAACCAAGCAAAAGGTAAATGAGGAGTCTAGAGAAACATGAGATAAAACCATGCAGTAAAAGTAAATTTTATTAAGGAAAGCAATAAGAAGAGAGAGAGTAATATAAAGGACAGAGGGAACATATTAATAGTTCTCTTACCAGAAGAGAACTTTTTTATTCAGAAGGTGACAAAAAAGATCAGAGATTTAAGAGAAACTTTGATCACCTTTGCATTCTTTATCTGTGGCAGGTCTCAATCTTTCTGCAGATAATTTTTTTCTGTGGTTTTTAAAGCACAGACACATGAAAGACAAATATTTTCATAATGGCATTACTTCTAAACCAAACTACAACATTCCCCTTCAGGCATGGTCTGCATGCCTTTCTGATCATTGAGCAGTTGTCATTGCCAAAAATTATATTCAGTGGTTAGAAGTGTGGAACATAAAGAATTGCAAGAGGGACCAATTCCGAAGTTCGTTTAAGGAGTCCTCTTTGGATTTGCCCCTGAACATCATTCTTCCACACCCCCTCTGTTACAGATGTGCTTAACAGTAAAGTGCCAGGTGCTAAAGTCATGCTAAAGGGATAACTTTAACATAAGATAATGTTACAGATTACAGTAACAAACAAGTGCATTCTTGCAGATAAATAGACAAATATAAAAATGTGGGATTCGAAACAGAAATTATTGGACCATGTAATGACTTTTTCACTGTTGCAGATATAAGTAAACTGATTCTTTATTCTCTCAAAATCTAGTAATTGACCAGTTTCAATACCTGGAAAAACTGGTTTGTTTATCTAAGCAGCAATGATGCTGTATAGATTATGTCCCATTCACCATGCCATCACGGCTTCTTTCTCTCATTCATGGTATTGTATATGTCAATCACTTTTCTAAGCTGCCACTTACTGCAGTTTTTCTTCCTACTTTTCTAACTACAATATTTCACCAATGATCCCTTTTTGATAGTTTAGCAAGAAGCAAATGTAACACTGTCAAAATGGAGCATGTTTCATTTAGTAGAAGTTTTCAGTCATAAGGGTTATCTTTTTTATGAAATAGCTCTTTTTTGTTATCTAGAGATTCTTCAAAGAAGATCCCCAATGAAAAATTGTGTTGAATAGTCTTTTTATTAAACAACATAAGCTCTAAAGAGTGCTCTATATGTGCTCATGCAGCTTTAAAACACCTTGATATCAAATGGAGTCTTGAAAGGGCAGGAGATAATAATCCAAATACCACATACAGCACTATCTGAATGCTTCTATTTGAGCCGTACTTTTTCAGCCATAGGAAAGCAACAGAGTTAGACCGTTAACTTTCCAATTTCTAAAGTAGGGAAATAATGTAATTTTAAATTATTTTTTTCTGCTTAAGCAGACTCAACACAAAATGATTATGATTGGTAGTAAATAATTCTCTCTTTTGTATGTGTGTGTTGTAAAAGTTAGGTGGCTTCCCTGATACTTGGGAAGATAAAAATAACAAGTAGATGGAGAGCAAAGAAGAGAAAAAAGGTTCTGATGTGATTATCCAGCTACTCTTGAACTTGTAGTCCAGCAGATAAGTATGATGAAAACAGAGAAGCAAGCAATCCGGAGAAGATTGCAGCATCTATCAGATTGCTCTTTGCAGACATTAATTGTTGCACCAGATGGGGTAAGGTAACTGATAGAATAGGACCCCTGCCTCCTTGGGTGTTGTGCTGATCAAAGTATTCCAGCACACCAACAAAATTACATTGCATGAGATGTAGTTCTGAAACTGAGAACTTCTGTCCCTGGCCAAGTGACACATGGAAGGTGTACTGTTACTATATGAAGGCTAGATCTATGCTGGGACAGCATGTAAGGCACATTAAATCTTGTGAACCATGCTTTTCACCTCTACCACCAGCTGTATTTTAGTGTTGAAACCTCTCCACCGTGTTAAAGAAAATTAAAACTCAGGATGAGTTTCTTGATGCTTTAAAGCATATGTAGTCTCATTCATGCTGATTTTATCCTTGAAGAGATGAAGTTTTCTTGTGTTATATACCTTCCACATACTCTAGAGCTCAAATTAATGTAGCTAAGTATAGGATTGACATTGAGGATTAATTATATTAGCAAGTTTTAACTTCAGAATGGGGTGGAACAGTGCTGACATATTGTAGATTCACAATCTACCATCTGATCTATTTAAGGGGTGCTGTAAGAATATGCAGCCTCTTGCATGATGTAGAGATATGACTACATCTGTAATAGAATCTTTCAAACACCCCACTAAAAACAAATCTTAGCTTTTCTTAAAGGATCATAAATATTTAAGCCTGATCTACCTTACAAAAAAAATTACCTAATCACAATATTGACATGCTTGTGAATCTCAGCCTAGGCATAGCATTTTGAAGGATATGGTCTTTCAGACTATTGAGGACACTAACCTTTTTTATGTGGTAATGAAATTATTTTTTGGGATGTTAAACTGAACCTAGGAGTGTTACCCTACATTATCCTCTTGCTCATTTACTCAGAAAATATGAACAATTTATTGAGTTTTCCACTGATAAATGCAGCCAAGAAAGACTCTTGTTTAGTTCCAAGAGCTTTGGGGTTTTACTCAGAAATATGGTAAATGCAAGGATTTAATAAAACATAAAAATTAGTCTAGTACTTCTTGCAAGAAAGCTTTAATGTGATGCATACTACTGTCACTACTGAGTGGCTTGTGAGGCTTAGAAAACTTTTCTTGTTAAGTGTCATGTAATATACATGCATGTTAAAAAAAAACGCAACCAACTTATTAAGAATGTATTCAGTCTTGGCATTTACTGAATACTTTCATATCGGTTCAGACAATGCAAGGAAAAAAGGTAGCTGAGTGGGGCTTTTTAGTCCAGTTGTTCCTATTTACAATGATGTCCATCCCTTCTACAAGGAATTAGCAAGTATGAAAATAATTTACTAATTGAAATTTGCAAACTTATATTAATAACCTTTAGATTCCTTTTAAAAGATCAGAGCCTCAAAGAGGCTGCAATGAATAATAGCACAAGTCTGCACTAAAAATCTTGGAATACATTCCTGCTTAAAACTACTCCAATTTATTTTTCTAATGGTATAGTACTTTTATTACTGGCTCTTGCCACTACATCTGCAAGATTCAAAAAGATTCATCTGTAGTAACTTTTTCATGATTTTCTGTTCACAGTGCTTTATCTTCTTTTACCTGTATGAGTGTTCTTACCATTACAAACAGGAAGAATCTTGTAGATACAATCTTTGTGACATTTCTGCCCTAGTACTTCTCTTTTCTAGAATATGTGTGCCAGAGCATTGCAAGGAGTTTCTAAGTTAGGATCAAATGCAGTCACACAGCTTTGTTCGAAAACACTTACTACCTATGTGGACAGTCATGTAATTATGAGTAGTTCCAACAATTTACAGACTTTACCATGTTAAAATCATTAATCTATTGGATCATTAAGTACATTATGGTGGATTGAAGAGTCCAGATCAAGTAAAATATTCAACATGAAAGAGTATTTAGTGCATAATGACAACTTCAATATATCGTGATTTTAAATGTACATTTCTTATTTTCTTCCCTGGTTTTATAATGAAATTGCTAATTTTAAGGAAATGAAATTAAGATTACATTGAAATGGGTTCTTCTACATATTTTGGTGATTCCCCAAAATAATGGATTTTTAGTGGTTTATTTATGCTTACTGTTCATGAGAATACATTTGCTGACAGAGAAAATTAATTTCTATCTTACTTTTACAGACAACTACATTAATAGGCCTTCTGAAGACAGCTAGACTGCTGCGTTTGGTGAGGGTAGCACGGAAACTGGACAGATACTCCGAATATGGTGCTGCAGTTCTGATGCTCCTCATGTGCATATTTGCACTAATTGCACACTGGCTTGCTTGCATTTGGTATGCCATTGGAAATGTAGAAAGACCTTACTTGGCTCACAAGATTGGCTGGTTGGATTCTTTAGGAGAACAACTAGGAAAGCATTACAATAAGAGTGATGCAAGCTCTGGACCATCCATCAAGGACAAATATGTTACAGCACTTTATTTTACCTTCAGCAGTCTGACAAGTGTAGGATTTGGAAATGTGTCTCCAAACACCAACTCAGAGAAAATCTTTTCCATCTGTGTCATGTTGATTGGCTGTAAGTAATTTTATAGTGGATTTTAATCTTTTTTTTCTCTGTGTTGAGCAAATGGCTTAACATTCTAAGCTAATAAGATTATAAGCATGCAGCCGGAAGGGCAAATTCCTAGGGAAAGGAATGTTGTATGCAAAAATATGTTGTGACTCATTCAGTGTCAGGAAGTAATCAAGTTGCTTGACTACTCAAAATCTGTTATCCAAACTGTCAGAAGATTTGTATTGTATATCAATGTCTGTAAGCAAATCCTGTATAGGGTAAGAAGGTGAGTTTTGAGTGGGTTTAGGAAATTATAGCCCATCATATTTGGATAATCATAATTTTTTTATTATTATTTAAAACTGAACCTATAAATGTATGCATACCTTTTTAACTCTTCTCTTTGTTCTTAACTTTTACTTAGCCATACTCATCTGCAAAGCCCAACGATATGACTTAAGAAAGTTTTGTTTCTATTTAATCCAGCATTAATGTACGCTAGCATTTTTGGAAACGTATCTGCAATAATCCAAAGACTCTACTCGGGAACTGCACGGTATCACATGCAGATGCTGCGAGTGAAGGAATTCATACGCTTTCATCAAATCCCGAACCCTCTGCGGCAGCGACTGGAGGAATACTTCCAGCATGCATGGACATACACCAATGGCATTGACATGAACATGGTATGTTCTTCTGTTTTTCAGGCAGAGATGCTGAGAAATAGATAAATGCATGAGAACTTAGAAAGAGACTGTAAGTCTTTAGTGTTTATAAGCTGTAAAAGTACAAGCTTAAGAAGGTGGATATATGTGTCAATTATTGACAATCAGGCCACTACATGTTTGGCATTGAAACATTTCACTGCCTAGGTTATCGCCAGGTATATCAGAAATCTCAATTCTCACTGTGTATAGGAAAGCTTGAGAACTGCAAGTGACTTCTATAAACTTAAATAGAGGGAAAAAAAAAATCATAGGTTTCTTATTTCAGACATAACTGTTCCAGAATTTTGTTTGTTCTTTGCCCTGATTTTCCACTTCCAGTATCAAACAAGCATACCTGTGTTGATATCTACAGGTTGCTGTTCTATAAAACCCATGGAGATCAATTCTTTTTCAAAATCCTTCCATGTAGTCTAGAGCAGGTATATTGGGAATGGGTTGAAGAGAGGAGCAGGCAGGTTTAGCTGCTCTTTTCAAAGAGAAATATTTGAATCACATGATAGCCTGAAAAGTAATTCACTTGCATACACAACCACATAATTCTGCACTGAAAATCAACACAGTACTACTAGCCATTTAACCATCTGCAGAAACTCATTTCTAGGAAGTGACAAGGAATAACACTCATATTTTCTGGTTTTGATAAAAAAGCCCCTGTAATCTCTCCTTCTATAAATATATGGCTAGCTAAAAAGGAATAACAATCTGCTAGTGAGATCCCTCTCTGGCTTTTTTTCTGGAGGTAGAAACATTTTTTCTGAAAAGTCAAAGAAATATGTTTTCTGAGAAGTCAACATCAGTTTGAAGACACTGAGGGCACTGTGCATCTTAAGGACCTGTGAATCTGTGTCTCAGTAGGGATGCTTTCCAGAGCTGTTCAGAGCTGGAGATTAGAAACTTTGCAGAACTCTCCAGAAAATTGTCAAGAGCAAGAAAATCTATACACTTTTGTAACAATTTAACTAGAAATCAACTTCCAGAATTTTGACATACATTCAAACAGCTTTCATATGGTATTTATACATCTATTTCTGAATGACTGTCAGAGTACTATGCTTTTATGCAGTAAGCAGAAACAATGGTCTTGATTAAAATATTTTATATAGGTGAATCACTGACAGTTTGACATTATGATTACCATTAAGTAAAGCAGAACTTAAAAATACAATAGAAAATTAATATATTGGGCTTCACTTGCCACTTCCATGAGTGTCCCCTCCAGAGGGATAATATGCCCAGGGCAGGACAAGGACACTTGTATAAACCTCTGCTGGGGATTACTGCAGTGGAAGGCAGCATCAGTAGCTTCATCCTGTGTGGCATTGAATAGCCCTAATTCCTTCTGATGGCAATGGACTTGTGGGGTACTCAGCACTTTGCAGGATCAGGCCCTTAAGCTGCAGATGTGTGCAACCTAAGCCCAAAGTAGCTCACTGAATTATTTCTGAAGATATTACAAAATCATATATTCCTTAACTAATTCATTACCACTAATGGATGTACTAAAAACACCTGTTTCACATGAAATAATAACTATAACTGCATGTTATCACGTGAAAAGTTGCGTAATTCAGAAATTGGTGTACTGAAATTAGTCTTGGATTTGTCATTAATGTGAAATAACAATTAAATGGATTAAATAGCCCATATTCTGCAATATGATTGTGAGGCAGTATGGAGGATTTGTTTTAAATAAAGTGTGGAAAAACCCTCAAGTTTAGTATCTTGTTTTGTTGTATTTTATTCCTTATTCTGTTCACAAGTTCTATCCCTCAAGTTCTATGTCAATCACTTAATTTCCTTTAAAACTGAGTTTGAATGTATTACACTTAGTACAAGGATAATATAAGAATTGTGTGATTTACATTGTACTTATGAAAGATTTATCTCTTTCCTGTCTGCTTCACACCTAAATACATGGAATAACACCACCCACTGGTAAGAGCAGGAGGTATTTATATCAAATTTAATTCCAGTATAAAGTGTGGAGAATATCCATGTTATCTGTTGGGTTTAGAGCTTGTTCAATGCTTTCTAATTTTGATTGTAACTTTTTGCATGATGAAGGGGTAGATAGCAAAGGGAAATAATCCAAGTAGAATCAGATGTGGGGCAAAATGGTTACTAAAACTTAGACATTAAAAAAATGCTAATCTAACCACATTTATTAATCACTGTTTTACCCCACAACTCAAGTCATGCTTCTCTGCCCAAAAAAGGTCATGTGCATATTGGTTTGCATTAGATAGTTGCTCTGTAGAAATGTCACTGACAAAGTTGCCATGCTGCTGATCATTTTGCATTTTCCTTTGTGTGAATGCTCTTAGTTTAAACCATATATGCATGTTAACACACGCACCAATGAAGTTTTCTTGGCTATTAGCCATGTGCATATGAGTTGGACTTGCATGTGTTTTTTACTTAATTTTGCATGAAATATTTGCATTTACAGAACAAAGGACTAATATTGTCCTCAGACAAATGTGTTTGACTCCTGCCCATGTTTACTTGGAGTTTTTGCAAATTCCGAAGGCACAATTTCATCCAATATCTTTTTTTTTTCATGAATGAATGAAAGCTGAAAAAAGTTCAAAAATGTAGTCCTCTTGTTCCTTTGAAATAGGAAATGCATAATAATTTACATTTTATATATATATGTACATGCAACATATACACACACATTATATATATATATATATACACAAAGATAACATTGGAGATTATATTTCAAGAGATATTTTAAATTATCCTTATTAATATATTTAGGAATCCAGGTAAAGTAGAAAATAAAAAATTTTAAAAAGACATTGAACAGAAACCCTTTTAATCTCAGGAGTAATAGTGCACTAAAACTAAACTTGATTTTCTAAATAAAATTCGACACTGTAGATTGCAAACCAGAAGATAGTACTTTATGCTTATTTGAAATGGTTAAACTTAAAATTAGCTTTAAAGACCTGCAGGTGAAATATGCTGAGACCTTGTTTATTTGTTCATTTGCTCCCTTCTGCTCCATTTCTACATTTTTTTGATTATATTCCATTACATAATGTATTTTGGTTAAAAACAGTTCCACATAATTATGCATGGACTGGATAAACAGGATTTGGGATTTATTTTAATCTGGATAAAAATATTGAGTCTATAGAATAAGCATAATTTAAATCATGTCCCTGTGATATCCACTGGCAAAGTCAAATTACAAAAAAAAATATTTACAATGCATATTGTTTCATGAAAGGTGTCACCAGTCCCAAAGATTCAAAATCTTGTAATATTTTTTAACTATCCTGCTCTGTTTTTCCTAAACTCTTTTTGCCTTCTTTTTTCTCTTTCATTCCCATGTTATCAGTCCAGCACTGATAATAGCATGCCTATGATGCTTACCCTAAAAAGATTAGTTATATAGTGTTTGAGATAATTTAAGTTATGCATGTATTTTTTACAATCCTGTCCCACCCCTTCTCTCCATGGATCTTCTGTGCATCTGAATAGCTTTATTGGTTTAATTTACATTTGAAAAGAGTTCAAAGAACTAACTAAGTGGGGCAAGCTGAAAAGTTTTTAGCCCAATGTAAACATTAATTAAAACTTTGGACCTGGGACAGATGTCTTTTTGGTTTGGGTTTTGCCCAATAGCATGAAAGGAGAGAGCAAGTCAGAATTTTTATAAATAAATATATGATTTCTCCTGCAAGCATCCAAGCAAATGGTTAATTTTACAATTGTGATTGTCTTGGCCACTGTGATCATGCAAGTACAGTAGAGCACACACTTATCTTGAACCAGGAATTCTACTGTAGCAAATAAAGGGCAGGTTCACCATTGCCTTGTTAAGGCTTCTTTTGTAAGAAACTGGCCACTGATACCTGGTTGACATCACTACATTTTTTATTCTTGCCTTTCTTCCCACCGTGATCCCTTCTTACAACAAAACGAATTTTATCAATAGAACCAGTGCCACTAATATGTTTGAAGCAGAGGATTAGAAAAGTAAATTAAAATTTCAAAACCAGCAAAGAGAAATTCTTTGTACTATCAAAAGCCTGATGCAAATTAGATGTGTTTGGAACAAAACCTAGCAGTAAATTGTTAAACAGAGGGAACTGTTAAACATGTTGGAAACTGATACTGCTGTCTGTCTATACTTCAAAACAGAAATCATGACATATAAACCAGTCAGGAAGTACCTTGTGATTAGCTGTAAACATTTGCATTTCATTTTCTTTCATTTTCTATAACAAGACCACTTAAAAAATGTGGTTGTCTACATTGAATTGAGTTATAGCAAAGAAGACCTCATAGAAAAGAAAGGTTTTCAAGAATGTCTGTCTATCGCTAAATGATCCTTTATCAGTTTCTCACTTCATTGTATTTTGCCGTCTAAAATCTCAAAAACAAGAGCAATTAATTTTTCAACTGTCATATTTTTTGAAATACACGGATCTGGTCAATCTTCAACTTCTACAGACTTACAACTTTTCTGTTGTTAAGGGAGTCAACAGTTGAAGTAACTGAAATAATGTTCTGTCTCCCTTGTTCAGCAGTGTATCATATCTCAGAGATCACTTTTCAGATGTACTCAGAAACTGTAATAAGATTCTTCAAGAATGGTCCACTGCAGCTTCACTAATTTCCACATAAAGGTGTCACACGTCTGCGTTGTGGCAATGACTGAAAACAAAAGATCCTATTCTTGATAAGGTTGTCAGACTTCAATCTCACTGAAAGGTGAATTAGCTCATTATCACCTACTGATTCTCTTCCCTCTCAACTGTTGTAAGGAAATATACTGAACATTAAAAAAAAAATCATTCTGTACAAAGAAGAGGATTTTTCATAAATAATCTTTCTATGTAGAGCCCAAGAGCTTCTGGAGCAGAATTATTGCCACCTGTGACCTTGTTCTTTCTTTTCTAATCAGAGGAAAGAGCTGCTGGGGGACAGAAAACCTAATTCAAAATCTAAGCAGCACAATTTTTGCAGCTAAAGAGTCTCAGGTTAGCCTTAAAATTGGGTAGCTGGCAGAAAGATGAAAATTAAATGCATAGGTTATTTCACCAAATCTATGAATTAATATTAATTAATTTCACTGATTCTTACCAAACAAACAAAGACAAAAGGTTAATTTTTAATATGAAGTTCAAATTTTATTATTCAAATATTTTGAGAACTTTATTCAGCACTTAATGATGCCAATGTCAACATAGCCTGAGATCTCTCTAATACAGGTGAGAACCAAATAAATATTAAGTATGTGTGGTCATGACACAAAGTGAATTGTTTCCTGTCTCTTTGTACCTTCAGCTGCTCAAATTTTTTTTCTGCGTTAATTTTTTGCATGGATCAGTTTCTCAAACCATTTCATGAGGAGAGATCGAGACAAGGCAGGAATAAACAGATAATGTGGAGAAGGACTAGAATCCTCTTTCAGTTTATACCATATTAAATTCTCAGATGAACTTGGCAGTCTCCCCTTATTCTTCCCTCTTTATGCTGGGCACCTGCCACTCATAAACAAGTCTGACTAGTTCTAGGACAAGAAAGCCTCAGTCACTAGTTTCAACATACCCCAAACACAGCAAAACACACAAGAGCCCTCTTGTGCTCTCTTCAACTGCTGCATGGTATTTAATGATCCCACCTATATTTCAACTGAGAAATGCGCAACAGAAGATTATACGCAGAATTAAAGGAGTATCTTTGATTGTAAGGCTGCAAACACTGGACCATCTCCAATACTAGGAAAGGCTGAGAGAGTTGGGACTGTTCAGCCAGATGGGAGAAATGAAGGCTCACAGAGGATCTCATCAATGTGAACAAATACCTGAAGGGAGGTTGTAAAGAAGGTGGAACAAGTTTATTTTCAGTGGTGCCCAGTGACAGGACTAGAGGTAATGGGCACATACTGAAACTGGAGGCTTTGTCCAAACACCAGGAAACATACTTTTACTGTGAGGGTAACTGAGCACTGGTAGAAGTTGCCCAGAGAGGTTGTGGCATCTCTGTCCTCAGAGATACTTGAAAGCCATCTGGACATTACCCTGGCTACCAGCTCTAGGTAGACCTCCTTAAGCAGGGAG
Source organism: Aleadryas rufinucha (assembly GCA_013397815.1). Classification (NCBI taxonomy): domain Eukaryota; kingdom Metazoa; phylum Chordata; class Aves; order Passeriformes; genus Aleadryas; species Aleadryas rufinucha. The sequence continues at coordinate 82,111 of VZTH01015342.1, read as the reverse complement.
GATGGACCAGATGATCTTTCCAACAGGAAGTCCTTTCCAACCTCAATCATTCTGTGGTTTTGTTGGTTTGGAATGTGATATTTCCGCATTTAATGAAAATTACTGTAGCTAATATCCTAATTTGCTTCAGTTTATATACTTTCTAAATATCTTCTGTGGGACGTATGTCAACACCTGTTCCAGCACTGAGGATAGAAAATCTAAAAATTGTCATGAATTTTGTAATTTATCCAAAAACCCCAAAGTTATCTTTGCCCGAAAGAGTTGCTTGCTGCCTGAGATTAAGGCACAAAGATGTGTCCAAGTCCATTGTCACAAATGTACCTGATACATGTGTGAGTGATACCTTGCTGTCATCTTGAGAAAAGAAGTTAATGAAGCTGGACTCCATCTCCTCGTACAAAAGCTCACATTCTTCAAGGCAGTACGAATCATGTCCTGACTATCCTCATGAAACCTCAGTCACTTATTCCGTGTAAAATGTTTTACATCTATCTGGATGAATATCGTCCTCTGTAAGCATGCCACATAGATAAACCAACGTTATTTGACGTGGAGTAAGTTTTATTCCAGACAAGAAGAGATAACTGAACATGGACTTGATAACTATCAGTGAGAGACAACTGGAGCCTGTGGTCACAGCATCCTAACTGATTTTACTTTACTTTTTCTTTTTTAAGGGGGCAGGGCTAAAGCTGATTTTATGTCTTGTNAGATTATATTTCAAGAGATATTTTAAATTATCCTTATTAATATATTTAGGAATCCAGGTAAAGTAGAAAATAAAAAATTTTAAAAAGACATTGAACAGAAACCCTTTTAATCTCAGGAGTAATAGTGCACTAAAACTAAACTTGATTTTCTAAATAAAATTCGACACTGTAGATTGCAAACCAGAAGATAGTACTTTATGCTTATTTGAAATGGTTAAACTTAAAATTAGCTTTAAAGACCTGCAGGTGAAATATGCTGAGACCTTGTTTATTTGTTCATTTGCTCCCTTCTGCTCCATTTCTACATTTTTTTGATTATATTCCATTACATAATGTATTTTGGTTAAAAACAGTTCCACATAATTATGCATGGACTGGATAAACAGGATTTGGGATTTATTTTAATCTGGATAAAAATATTGAGTCTATAGAATAAGCATAATTTAAATCATGTCCCTGTGATATCCACTGGCAAAGTCAAATTACAAAAAAAAATATTTACAATGCATATTGTTTCATGAAAGGTGTCACCAGTCCCAAAGATTCAAAATCTTGTAATATTTTTTAACTATCCTGCTCTGTTTTTCCTAAACTCTTTTTGCCTTCTTTTTTCTCTTTCATTCCCATGTTATCAGTCCAGCACTGATAATAGCATGCCTATGATGCTTACCCTAAAAAGATTAGTTATATAGTGTTTGAGATAATTTAAGTTATGCATGTATTTTTTACAATCCTGTCCCACCCCTTCTCTCCATGGATCTTCTGTGCATCTGAATAGCTTTATTGGTTTAATTTACATTTGAAAAGAGTTCAAAGAACTAACTAAGTGGGGCAAGCTGAAAAGTTTTTAGCCCAATGTAAACATTAATTAAAACTTTGGACCTGGGACAGATGTCTTTTTGGTTTGGGTTTTGCCCAATAGCATGAAAGGAGAGAGCAAGTCAGAATTTTTATAAATAAATATATGATTTCTCCTGCAAGCATCCAAGCAAATGGTTAATTTTACAATTGTGATTGTCTTGGCCACTGTGATCATGCAAGTACAGTAGAGCACACACTTATCTTGAACCAGGAATTCTACTGTAGCAAATAAAGGGCAGGTTCACCATTGCCTTGTTAAGGCTTCTTTTGTAAGAAACTGGCCACTGATACCTGGTTGACATCACTACATTTTTTATTCTTGCCTTTCTTCCCACCGTGATCCCTTCTTACAACAAAACGAATTTTATCAATAGAACCAGTGCCACTAATATGTTTGAAGCAGAGGATTAGAAAAGTAAATTAAAATTTCAAAACCAGCAAAGAGAAATTCTTTGTACTATCAAAAGCCTGATGCAAATTAGATGTGTTTGGAACAAAACCTAGCAGTAAATTGTTAAACAGAGGGAACTGTTAAACATGTTGGAAACTGATACTGCTGTCTGTCTATACTTCAAAACAGAAATCATGACATATAAACCAGTCAGGAAGTACCTTGTGATTAGCTGTAAACATTTGCATTTCATTTTCTTTCATTTTCTATAACAAGACCACTTAAAAAATGTGGTTGTCTACATTGAATTGAGTTATAGCAAAGAAGACCTCATAGAAAAGAAAGGTTTTCAAGAATGTCTGTCTATCGCTAAATGATCCTTTATCAGTTTCTCACTTCATTGTATTTTGCCGTCTAAAATCTCAAAAACAAGAGCAATTAATTTTTCAACTGTCATATTTTTTGAAATACACGGATCTGGTCAATCTTCAACTTCTACAGACTTACAACTTTTCTGTTGTTAAGGGAGTCAACAGTTGAAGTAACTGAAATAATGTTCTGTCTCCCTTGTTCAGCAGTGTATCATATCTCAGAGATCACTTTTCAGATGTACTCAGAAACTGTAATAAGATTCTTCAAGAATGGTCCACTGCAGCTTCACTAATTTCCACATAAAGGTGTCACACGTCTGCGTTGTGGCAATGACTGAAAACAAAAGATCCTATTCTTGATAAGGTTGTCAGACTTCAATCTCACTGAAAGGTGAATTAGCTCATTATCACCTACTGATTCTCTTCCCTCTCAACTGTTGTAAGGAAATATACTGAACATTAAAAAAAAAATCATTCTGTACAAAGAAGAGGATTTTTCATAAATAATCTTTCTATGTAGAGCCCAAGAGCTTCTGGAGCAGAATTATTGCCACCTGTGACCTTGTTCTTTCTTTTCTAATCAGAGGAAAGAGCTGCTGGGGGACAGAAAACCTAATTCAAAATCTAAGCAGCACAATTTTTGCAGCTAAAGAGTCTCAGGTTAGCCTTAAAATTGGGTAGCTGGCAGAAAGATGAAAATTAAATGCATAGGTTATTTCACCAAATCTATGAATTAATATTAATTAATTTCACTGATTCTTACCAAACAAACAAAGACAAAAGGTTAATTTTTAATATGAAGTTCAAATTTTATTATTCAAATATTTTGAGAACTTTATTCAGCACTTAATGATGCCAATGTCAACATAGCCTGAGATCTCTCTAATACAGGTGAGAACCAAATAAATATTAAGTATGTGTGGTCATGACACAAAGTGAATTGTTTCCTGTCTCTTTGTACCTTCAGCTGCTCAAATTTTTTTTCTGCGTTAATTTTTTGCATGGATCAGTTTCTCAAACCATTTCATGAGGAGAGATCGAGACAAGGCAGGAATAAACAGATAATGTGGAGAAGGACTAGAATCCTCTTTCAGTTTATACCATATTAAATTCTCAGATGAACTTGGCAGTCTCCCCTTATTCTTCCCTCTTTATGCTGGGCACCTGCCACTCATAAACAAGTCTGACTAGTTCTAGGACAAGAAAGCCTCAGTCACTAGTTTCAACATACCCCAAACACAGCAAAACACACAAGAGCCCTCTTGTGCTCTCTTCAACTGCTGCATGGTATTTAATGATCCCACCTATATTTCAACTGAGAAATGCGCAACAGAAGATTATACGCAGAATTAAAGGAGTATCTTTGATTGTAAGGCTGCAAACACTGGACCATCTCCAATACTAGGAAAGGCTGAGAGAGTTGGGACTGTTCAGCCAGATGGGAGAAATGAAGGCTCACAGAGGATCTCATCAATGTGAACAAATACCTGAAGGGAGGTTGTAAAGAAGGTGGAACAAGTTTATTTTCAGTGGTGCCCAGTGACAGGACTAGAGGTAATGGGCACATACTGAAACTGGAGGCTTTGTCCAAACACCAGGAAACATACTTTTACTGTGAGGGTAACTGAGCACTGGTAGAAGTTGCCCAGAGAGGTTGTGGCATCTCTGTCCTCAGAGATACTTGAAAGCCATCTGGACATTACCCTGGCTACCAGCTCTAGGTAGACCTCCTTAAGCAGGGAGGATGGACCAGATGATCTTTCCAACAGGAAGTCCTTTCCAACCTCAATCATTCTGTGGTTTTGTTGGTTTGGAATGTGATATTTCCGCATTTAATGAAAATTACTGTAGCTAATATCCTAATTTGCTTCAGTTTATATACTTTCTAAATATCTTCTGTGGGACGTATGTCAACACCTGTTCCAGCACTGAGGATAGAAAATCTAAAAATTGTCATGAATTTTGTAATTTATCCAAAAACCCCAAAGTTATCTTTGCCCGAAAGAGTTGCTTGCTGCCTGAGATTAAGGCACAAAGATGTGTCCAAGTCCATTGTCACAAATGTACCTGATACATGTGTGAGTGATACCTTGCTGTCATCTTGAGAAAAGAAGTTAATGAAGCTGGACTCCATCTCCTCGTACAAAAGCTCACATTCTTCAAGGCAGTACGAATCATGTCCTGACTATCCTCATGAAACCTCAGTCACTTATTCCGTGTAAAATGTTTTACATCTATCTGGATGAATATCGTCCTCTGTAAGCATGCCACATAGATAAACCAACGTTATTTGACGTGGAGTAAGTTTTATTCCAGACAAGAAGAGATAACTGAACATGGACTTGATAACTATCAGTGAGAGACAACTGGAGCCTGTGGTCACAGCATCCTAACTGATTTTACTTTACTTTTTCTTTTTTAAGGGGGCAGGGCTAAAGCTGATTTTATGTCTTGTTACATGTCTTTTCAAAAATATCTATGTGTGTTTCTTGAATTATGCATGAGTTCTAATTCCAAACATGATTCTGAACATGAGAATCCAAGATCTTTCTCACCAGGGCCCCATGGAATCGCAGCTGAGATATTGTGTGTAACAATAGAAACATGTTGGAAAAGAATGGGACAATTGAAACTCAAATCTATATTAAAATGATTTATTAGTTTTGGATTTTTCCTTGATAACAATGTTATTAAAGAGCAATTCTAGTTTTATAATATTCAATTATTTTATTTATTTTGAAGACTGCATGGATGATTTTCTAATATTTAGTATAGGCAGTGTGTGTACAAATCTGATGTTGATGTTGATTCTCACATTATAATAACATAATTTTCAATGCAATTTCAGTAATGAAAATCAGAATATGAGAATGAATGTAACAAATAATTGGAGGTTTGAGTTGACAAAGTGTTGTCTGTACAGCACAGCATAAAATTGAGTTTGGAAACATCAAATTCTCTATTATGTCAGCTACTGGACTTAGATTAAATACCTCACTACACACAATGTGTGAAATTTAGTAAGCTCTTTTTAGTAATGTAGGTTTTGCCAATGTTTTAACAAATTTTTTTTCAAATCACCTTCTTTCTTGAATTTCTAAGCTTGTATTAATGGAGTAATCTCCAAACTCCATTTGAAACCAATGCTATTGAGTCTTCCTTCTAGGCATTTTAAAATTGTGATATTGAAGAGTAGATGTCTTTCCTCTCTGATGTATGAAACTATTTTAGAGTGTAAGCTCCATGGAGCAGGGACTTTTTAATCACAAATGCTTGAAAAGAGGCTGGTATCTTTCAGATGTTATTGGCATATAAACAACTAGTAACTAATATGCAATGTTTCTAGAACAGTTTCATTATAAGTATAAATTAATTATAAAAATAATTGTTTCTATAAGGGAATATCCAAAGTATCTTCAGAAATATAAACCAACACACATGGTCTGCATGGGTTTTGCTTAATGGTAAAATACAATCTCTTGATAAATCAGATAAACAGCTGATGTGAAAAATTGAAACAATTTATTCTAAGTGTATTCTAAGTGCTCATGACTTCCTAAAAATTCAAATACACTTCTCTTGTATATACTTCTGAGTTCAAAATACATTTCCTATTTCACATCCTACAAAAATGGAGCTCTTCTAAATTGTATTCAGATAGATGCATAGCAAACAAATTAATTCAAAATGGGTCTTTTATACTGACATGACAAGAGAACCATTTCAAAATAAACACAATTTTTCTCCACCTGTATCATTTGGTAAATGTATTTGTTTCTCAGTTTTTCACTCATGCAGTAAATAAGTTACTACAACCTACAGCCTTTTTATTTCAATATAATTGCATTAAAATAAAAAGCAATTTTTATTTTATAATTGGATACTAAGCTATTTCTAGTGGTGTGATAGATACTGAAAACAGAGTGACACCACAGAATCTTTTCATTTATCTTATTTTCTTTTGCTTAGTGTTGTCGAATGCTGGCTTTTTCTGAGGATGTATAAATTTCATGTGGTAATGCCCTAAGGCTCAAAAATGGTTGTATATATGTGTGTTAAAACATTGTTTGTTATTTCACAGCATTGATTTCCATTAACGATCATTGAAATATTTCAACTCTGTTAAAGGTTCTAATATCTCATTTTTAAAACATAGCTTGGCTTGTGTGGACAGAAGCCTCATATCAGAAATATGTTCATCTTCACTAGCAAGGGACTTGAGTTGTGAATATATTTCTGCAAAGTGAGTGAGTGCACAGACTTCCTTGTGCTGAAGTAGAAATTAATACAGCAACAAGTGAATGCATTTTGGATGTATCTTTTCTCTGCAGAAATGTTTACATGTTTATAGAAAAACAGTGCAGAAGATAAACAGGGATGAAATAATAGACTGGTCTAATAATGAAAAGACACATTCTGTTCTCATATTCATAAGACTTGTAACATCAGTACATATTTTGCCTTTAGTGATATGTAACAGTTGTAGCTGTCCCTAGGGAAAGCATATGACCCAATCACATCACTGACAGCAGATAACAGGGCATAACAAGAAAGGTGGTGTATCATAATGTGTCAGCAGGCAGAGTCACTCACAGTACTCCCTTGAAGTCAGTAGCAGAAATGTTCGTAGATTCTACAAGAATCAGAGGTATGTTATCCTAGACAATTTAGAAAAGCTCACACATAATGACCACGTTGTAAATAGCTCCCTTCTTTCCTTCTAAACAAAATTAACATGTTGCCATGGTACCCAAGAGGAATCCCATGATTCTACTTCAGGCAAACTCCTATTGTTCTGGTAAGAGATGAGCACGGACCACAGCAAGTAGCCCTGTGGTTTGCTGAACTAATCATCTGCCTATGTAAATCTGCATAACATTGTTGTTTCAATAGCTCATGTTGCTTTTTCTGATAAAAACCCAAGTCCTACACTTGCAAGCAGAATATATTTAACATGAAAATCCTAATAAAATGCCCTCTCTCTGAAAAATATCTCATCTTCTTTAGATAGCTCTCATTTTACAAATGTCATGGTTATTTCAGCAAAAACCTCTCTGATAATAAATCAGTAGTACTTTGACAATTGATAAAAAGGATATAGATATATCTGTCCAAATAGGTGAAATTCAGTCAAGATTCTCCCTTTGGCTGTCTTATTTGTTATTTTACTGCAATATAGTCATTCATATACCCTGATACCATTTCTTGCAATGAAAGAAATCTTAATAGCATATTTTCTAACTACTATATAGATTAGTATTTGTTTGGGTAATCACATTGTAAAAGCTTTGCAATATAGATTACACTATGCATTTGTTGAATTTTAATACTCCTACAGCTCTTAAAGCCATGTCTATTTGTAGGTCAATTCTTTCTTTTTGTCCAGGAAGAAAACATAAAAATTATGAAAAGAACTTTCATAGCATTCGCATGAAATCCTTATGCTTGTCTTTCCAGGTCCTGAAGGGGTTTCCAGAATGCTTACAAGCTGACATTTGTTTGCACCTCAACCAAAATTTGCTTCAGAATTGCAAAGCTTTCCGGGGGGCCAGTAAAGGCTGTCTTCGAGCTTTGGCTATGAAATTTAAGACAACGCATGCACCTCCTGGAGACACTTTAGTGCACTGTGGAGATGTTCTCACTGCTCTTTATTTTGTGTCAAGAGGCTCCATTGAAATCCTTAAGAGTGACATTGTTGTAGCCATTCTTGGTAAGTACATTATTACAAGGCATATTAAAAGAGTTAGATTTTCAAAAGAAATATTTATTGTTGTTCCTGGGACAGGAAATCTGTAAATGTTTTAATTGCTATTACTTAAAATCAAGCAAAAAAAATAATTTAAGAAGTCTACATTACTGTAATAATTCACAAGCACCAAAGAGCCCACTTCTTTGGATTTCTAAAGATTTATCTTTAATCACATTAATCCCTAGGTAAAAGGTAAGCTGCAAGTTGAGGCAAGCAGATATCCAATTATTCCAGTTCTGGTTATGCTGCAAGATCAGAAGTCAAGGCCACCCTTGTTTTGAACAGTGATGGAGGTATTGAGACACGCAGACTCCCCTGTTTGCTAACTGGAGCAATCCACTCTGGGTGTTCAAAAGGTCTTCTAGAGATTTTCAGAAATATCTGTTTCTGCCTACTGGGTGTAAAGGAAGAGAAGATAATAACAGATTAATCTGACCTAGATGTAATAACACCAGTGTTTCCCCTATAAATTCTTGTTTGTATAGCAGGATGAGTTGGTTTTTTCCTAACAAAGCTGGCTCAGGACAATGCTCAGCCCAGCTGGGAGCTCACCTGCAACTGGGCACAGCTCTTACATGAAACCACTAAGACTTCATTAGCTATAGCAATATTAAAAGTAAAATAACTAAAACCTTACCTAAACATGACTACAGATTTTTTTTCTCCAATTTTATATCAGATAATAAGTATGCAAAGAATAATTGAATTGATGAGTAAGAATTTTGCTGTACAGAAGCCTATACTAGCTGTAATATCATTCATACATTGTCTTTCTGTTAATTGGCCACTGTAGGAAATTACAGTCAGAAAAGTAGCTGAAGCAAGATGTGGACTGGGGGCAGTAGGTTGCTATTAACCCACTTTTGACTGATTATTCTGTTTATACTTTGCAGGGTGGATATGTAAGCAGAACAAAGGTGTGCCTAAAGCAATTCTTCCCTAGGTTTAGACAGTGTTATCAAGACAATTTATTATCTCATGCTGTTGCATCTCATCAGCTGGGCCAGCTTTAGGTACAAGCAAAGTAGGGAGCATGCGAGTATAACACTGTGAGGTTTTTACTTAACTGTGTATGTTTCCCTGATTATGAGCAGTGTGGTTCATCAAGGAATTCATCTCCCATATCAAAAACATGAAAATTTCTGTACTATTTCTATTGCACTTGCAATCAAGACAAACTGACAATTTTATGGATTCATCAATTTCTTCCTGGGTCAAAGATGCAGACTGGTCAAGTTTTTCATGTTATGCACATCAGATCCCTGTGCTCCCACACTGCAGCAGAAACCCAGGGGTTTGCAGGGCCATGCCACTCTATCTCTTCTGGCCTATGGCTGTTCACACCAGGGACTGCAGTTTGGAGCCTCACTCTCCCAGGAATGGCAGGTCAGACAGAAGGACAGGTGTGCACAGCTGCATCCAAAAGATACTGAGCCCACATATGTGGCATGATCCATGAATCAAGAATCTGCCCGTACCTGGCTCCAGTGAATGAGTCTGTGGTATCTTGAAAAATGTGCAGAAAAAGGATAGATGATATAAAGGAAAACTACTCTGCACTGAAATCACTCGGAAACCTAACAAAGTTTATCAATACTTAGCCAGATATTTTTAGTTAATTCCTCTTTCTGAAAAACCTACACACAGAAATGGACATAAAAAACACTCAGTGCTTTTTGCTGTGGACAACAGAGTATTCCAACAGAGTATGGATGAAATTTTCACCCTTAACAAGTATAGCAATATCATCAAAGAAATCAAAGTGTTCTGAGAAATGTTGGGTTTCTCCCCCACTTTTCTTCAAATCATCAGCACTGTCTGATATGGATGAGTTGTTTCTTTAATACTGATCTGTCAACAGTAATTCTGCATCAAATCTTTAGAAAACACAATGTCTCTGAAATCTACTATCTCTTTCAGCTTTGCAGTCAAGACATAAAAATACTGCAACCATGTCAATACTCTCATTGCAGAGGTTTTATATGCCTTGAATAGGGACCTCTGAATTCATAAACACTTAAGGCAGAAGGACTATATTAGCAAACCCCTATTATGCACTGATTGCTGTTACATTTGGTATCTTTGACTATCTGTTATGTCTAATGAACTGTGTTTGATGAAATAAAAACAATAGGTTTTGCTCTGAAGATATGAAGAGATGAGAAAAGGATCACTTTTGCTGGCAGTTTACTTCCATAGTTAATCACCTTTATTGTTAAAAATGTATGCTTTATTTCCAGTATAAAATTATCTTGCTTCAATTTCTTTCCATTGGTTTTTCCTATGCATTCCTTCTCGTATTCTAGAGGCGTTTTTCCTAATGAATCCTAAGTCATTTTTCCTCTCAAAAGAATATGTGCAATATAATCAGGTAATCTCTTAATCTTCCCATGTTCTTTAAGACCCTAACTGTAAATCAGCCCTTACATTATTTTTTGCATTTTTAGCTGCAGTTTTCAGCTTCCTTTTTAGAAAATGGAGAAACCAGACCTACTCTTAGTAACCTCATGTGAAAGGCACAAATGTTTAACAGAGTCAAAAATTCACCACTGTGTTCTTTTTTACCAATCTGCTGTTTCTCTCTGTCTATGATCACTATTCTTTTCCACAAGTGTTTTCTTAGTTCCTCCCCAAAGCCCATTTTGCAGGTAACCCTGAAACCCTTAGTTAGGAGCACATTTTCACTGGTTTACAGGTGCAGCTGCTCTGCATTGATGAAGGTTAGATGCAGTTTGGCAAAAATGAGCAATTAAACAAAGATGGCAGTCTTAACAAGCGCCTATTGCAAATGTGTCAACGTCAATTGGAAGAATTGTAATGGTATTAAAACAGGCAGATGTGTTTAAAGGGCTTGTTCAAAAGAACTCCTGCATCTTAGAAGTTTTGCATTCTCTCCAAAAAATAGAAAAACTAAGTCATTTTCTACTAAAATATATTTCAAGTATGGTTGGTTCCTTCATGTAATTCTTAACAAAATTATATTACAAGCCAGACAAGTCCTGTACTGAACTGAACAATAGAAATTGCATCTTTGTCGTCGTAACAATATGATTGAAATCACCAAATAATGCTCTTAGAAGAAAGGACAAAGGAACCTGCACAAGTCATGTTGTTTTGATGAAACAGAGGAAAAATTGTGATGAAACTTTCACTTAGTCCACATATGCTTATGTATTTTCATTGATCTTAATAATTTCACTTTTAATACTTAATAATACTGCTCTTTCTTTATATATGTGCAATGGTAATTTGATTGTATCACTTCATGTAAAATCAAGTATTCTATGCCACTATCATAAAGAAATACATCATTGCATTTAATGGCTTATTCATGTTGAAAATAATAATCTCTGTTTAATTTTCTTTCTGCAGGGAAAAATGATATTTTTGGAGAGATGGTACATCTTTATGCAAAACCAGGAAAGTCAAATGCAGATGTAAGAGCTTTAACTTACTGTGACTTACATAAGATCCAGAGAGAAGATCTACTAGAAGTTTTGGATATGTACCCTGAATTTTCTGATCTCTTCCTCACGAATCTAGAACTAACTTTTAATCTGAGAGATGAAACTGCAAAGGTACATATAATAAGTGATTTTTCTTTCTTAATATTGGACCAAATCTGTCCTACAGTAAAAAAACTTGAAAATAGCATTTGAAAACCCAAGGTTAACAAAATGAAAAGCTAAAATCCTGAGGCCAGATTGTATATTTAAAAAATATACTCACCTGATTGCTTCTACTGAAGTCTGTTAAACTCAGCAGAAGTCAATGAAATTATTCAGATGATGTTAATCTAACAGGATTTAGTTCTATATTTAAATAGTATTAAGGCTTCACCCAGGGGGATTTTGTTAAAGCCATGGAAAATATGGTTTTTTTCAGATGACTATAGCCTAGGTCACCACAAGGGGAACTTTTGACACTAAATGTAATTGTACATCCATAAAGTAAGGATAAATCAGATTATCCAGATTCATTCTGTGTCTAGCAATAGAAAATATTTAATTGCCTTTCAAATATGAATTGTTAATTCCCTTATCTTGGTGTGCATTCTACCTCCTAGGAGAATAAAAACTTACAAGGGACTTTTCAACTTTCATTCAGTCTTCAGATTTGCAGGCATTTTTGTTCCCACGGTGACAGTCCTAAGTGTCCCTTTTGCACAAATTACATCTTCAGGAGAGTCAAAATATCACCAGTGTTTCCATATTTCTGACTGACAGGGTTAGTCTGACTGGGAAAGAAAGTGGGTGTTTGGCCAGAAGGGGAGTGGGGGAATTCTCTTGCCCAGCTCATGCTACTGAGGCTAAAGGCTTCCCCAGAAGATTGCAGGTCCACCAGCCCTAGCCACAAGCCAGGGACTAGACTGCCCACAGAATGACTGGTTTACATTTCATTGTTTCTGAGATACTGCCCTTTTGTGGCTTCCAACTACATTTTAAAGAAAAACAGAGCTTCAGTGAGAAGGAACTAATGTAATTTGGCCTCAAAGGCCTTCTAAGAAAAAAAGAGAAAAAGAACAGTAAGTTTTGGGCTGTAAATCATAGGGACATCTTTGCTTATCGTATATGGATCTTTATTTTTTAAAAAATTATAACCAATACAGCTTCTGACAAGAAATGTCACTTCTTTATATTATGAGCTTTTTCTAATAAAACATCGTTCCAAAGATAAAAGACCAATTATATTCCTTTTTTCAGTCATCCTTTTGTACGTATTGTAAAGGTCATCATTATTAATTACATGTGAAATACAACACAATGAATGTATAGTCTAGTGATAAATTTAAGCTAAAACTGAATGTCCATATATTTGAAAATCTTCTTGAGGATAATTTCACATTAATGATTTAAGTCTGAGCAATTATTTCTTGCAATTACATTGTCATCAATGTTTTATCATTATTTTTTTCCTTAGATCTGAGAAATTTTTTTTTAAATCTATCTTCTGTTTTGTGGTGTAGAATACGAAGCAAGTTCACACTTCTTAAGTACCTTACATATTGTTTGGTTGTTATTCCTTACTTTTGTACCAGCCACTGATTAAAAATCATTAATCTTCCCAGAGACAAGGAAGGCAGGAGAGGCTCAGCCATGCTTCTGAGCTTGCAAAATCACCATTTTTTCTCTAGCAATTCCACTTATTTTCCACTGTCTATTGCAAGCCAGAAAATCATCCCCCAAAGGAAGCATTGAGCACATTCTCATCTTCAAAACATCACTCAGATCTGAATAAGTTATCATAGTAATAGGTACTTCTGCCTCAACTTCTGCTCCTGCCCTCCTGTTTGTGTAAAAGTTCCTTTTTCTTCCTGCAGTTATTCTACCAGTGGGCCACCACTGAAGCACATTACTTGCCAGGTTTACAATGAAGAGAGTAGAGAAAGATGTAAACACTTCCCAGTGCCCCTCTGCCCTTCTCCCACATGCAAATCTGCTTACTTGAGTGGTATGGGAAACCTCACTAGCACAGGGAAGGGAAGTAGGCTGAAGCCAATGCCATGGGTATGTATACAAAGAGCAAAACTGGTGTTATATTTGCTAATTTGTACATTTCTTAGTTTTAAGTAGAAAAAAATAAGAGTTAAATGGATCTTGTATCTACCGAAAAAAAGGCACTGCAATCTTCTTAAGATGGATAGAAAAAACAATGTGTTCTGCTACAGAAATAAATATCTGAATGATCTAAATCTGATAAAGAGGAAGGGAGGATCTAGAAAGATAAAATAATGAGAGGTAGAGTGCCTGATGCTTGTCACCCTTGTGTTTATTGTAAAATATAACCTTTATAATCATTAGCATGAGTTAAATATAAATATAATTGCAGTAAGTTACCACTTTACTTATTGAAATAGTGTACATTCTCTGTTAGAGGTAATTTAATTTTTTTCATTGATTTCTCTAAGATTATGTAAACCACATCTGTGCAAGTTCAGAGAAGCTGATAGCTCATGAACACATGTATTTCCATGTAAACTTATTATCAGGATAATTTTATTTCATCTTTAGGTGATGACAGTGTTGGTTTTGCTCAATTTGCATAAACTTTTTTAAAGTTAGCCTTGGGCAATTCCATTCATTAGCTGGTGATGGAGAGGCTGATGCAGACTGACTTTAATATTGCCTTTTTTAAAGCTTGAACATGATTAACAGTCAATCACCTATTGCAAATCTGCCCTCTTTAGATGGAACTCATCTGTCTTTTTTTTTCATATTTCATTAATCAAGTCTGACCTCGTAATAAGATCACAAACTACCAATGATACAGACGGAGATAACTGCAAACTACGGAGACGGAAATTGTCCTTCCAAAGTGAAATAGAGAAAGGTAATTAACTTCATTTCTTACGTTAGACAGCACCACCTCATTACTCATTGGTATTTCACTTGGTAACTCTGGGAACATTAGGGTCCCAGTGCTGGCTGTTACTGGAGCAGCCCATGAGAATCCAGCTGGGCAGCAAAAATACTCTGTGCATCCCTGTATGCTTATGTATAACTAGAAGAGAAATGTTTCACCCTTCTATGACTTCACATCTATCTCTGAAGACCTGTTCCATTATTAAGCTACCTTATTGCCTTTGAGGCATGCATATATATATGTATGTTATCTCTTAATATCTGTTTTCTGAGACATGATGTTTTAAACTGTGTGGAGAACCTAGTCTAGTGGATTATTTTATTTCCTCAGCAAAGTGCTTTGTTGAACTTCATGCTAGGTAGTGTTTCTCCCTGGAACTGAAATATTTTAAAACTTAAAAATTTAAAATATTTCAGGACACAGTAGATTCACCATAGTCCAATTTTGATTCATATGGTAATGTGTAAAAGGTTGTTCTGGCAAAAGTTTAGGTTACATTTTATGTGCTTACATTCACATTAGTGGCTTTTGGGAGTAAACCTAATGAAGGAAAAATCAGTGAAACATTAAACCTTTTCACCAATTTTCAGTACTGCTAAATACCAGGAACTGTAGACAGTAGCTGTGGTCAGACAGCAACAGTCATGAAGACTGCGAAAGTGATACTCATAGGATATTCATGTTTTTGTAGGGAAAACACAATTCCTTGAATACCATTACACTTTTACGGTTGAATGGTTTGTCTGACAAATTACTGTTTCTGTTATGCCTGTCTTTCACACTCCACAGTTAAACCCCAGTCCTAAATGCAGCATAGTATCAATTTATAGAGTAGCAGAGTAGCTGATAAGAAATGGGAACAGTTTAAATATACATAGCAGGTATAATGCTTGATGAAGAGACTCTAATCCAGAGTGTGGCTATTCAGAACAATGACATTCCTGTTCGATCAAAGAAGCATCTTTAGGGCACAAAGCCAAGACTGACAACAAATCTGTCAGGAAAATGTCCCCATGAAATATTCAATCTGCTCTTCACAAAGAATCTGTTGACAGAGATACTTTGCCTGACTAACCTTCACATTTCTTATGAGAAAACATATGCTGCTACCTAGACAAGATGGAAGTGATCTTTTATGTTGTGCCTGCTGTAGAATTACAAATAGGCTACTCAGGTGTCAGTGAGGTTCCAAGACCCCTAGGCTTTTATGGTTCTTGCTCAGTCAATTACACTGAACATCCTCTTTGAAATATTTATTTGCATTACTTTAGAAAAAATATAATTTCCCACAGTTTTGTCTCTGAAAAAAATACTTGCATCATTAGGGAAGAAGAGACAAGACTGGCAAGGCTCTTAGTCCTGGCAATGATTGTACAGCACCTGGTAATACCTGGGTCAGGCAGAAGTGAGGTACATTGGAAGTCCATTTGAGGAGAAGATAAAATAAGTAAGAGTCCTTTGCCGAGAACTTGGTTACACTTTTTGCCCAGAGGCTTACTGCCCCTCTCTGGTCTCTTTTCAGATTCTCTACGTGTTTCCATGGCCACAGCAGACACCTCATAGTCATAGATCTTCAGTGTCACTTTTCTGTGGCCCTTCCTACATCCTCTGTGAGGCTGTAGAGTATTAGATGTACTACTGACTTGTAAAGTAATAATTTATTGATTTCAACCTTTTATATGTAGGAAGGAGTGGCATCTTATTTTGATCCAGTATAGTTAGTCTATAATGATAAATATTTGGGGATGATCCTGCAGAGTTTTTCAGAACTGGAGGAGAAAAGACAGAGTTCCTGAACAGCCGGAAAATGAATTTCTGGACACAGTATGCCAAAAGATAAAAAAGAAGTGTTATATGACAATCATATTTTGATTTCAGAACTACAGTTTGAACAGGATAGAGACTCCCAGAATTCTCACTGTTATATTTTGATATTTTATTCTGCAATTATTAGAGGCATGCTTATGAAATGGTCTTCTTGCTGGCATTCTTTACCTTCAGCTGTTGACCTACTAGCATATTATGCGGCTTAAAATTGTATTTTCTCCATCCTTAGTGTGATCATCATGTTTTCTCTGTTTTGGAGTGCTAAAAACGGGATTGTGTTATCTCAGCCTTTAGTTCATGCTAGCCTGATTTGGACCTTGTTGCCATGGCAACTCTTCCTGCATGAGTTTTATCAGGGGTTAAACAAAATCAACACTGCTCTCTGTTATGCATCTGCAGTCAGTACCACTAGTTCTCCAATTCCAAACAAGACCTTCTCACTCCACATATACATAATTCCACCATTTCTATCCTGTGTCAACAGAAACTGATCTTAGCTAGTCAGGCTGATAAGAGCTCTGTCATAATGTGATTTTAGAGGCTACAAGACTATTCGAGGGACCAGCTTGTTCTCTGGCTTTTTGAATGGGTTGCAGTATCAGAAGAGGTCCCCTGCAAAAATTAATGCACACGCTACATAGCTGCTTATACTTGCTCCCACCCTGAAGAAATTCATTGCATGTCTTTCAGAATAACAAATGGTACTTCTCACACAGGTGCAGGTGCAGGCTTAGCCAGTTGCCATAGATGCTTGACAGTCAGCCAAGAAACTCTCTGTGACTGCTTAAAATTAGCAGCATTCCTGCCTGGCAGTTCCAAACAAAGCTCTCAGCTGGGTTGGCAAGTTAGTCTTCTGCTGAAAACTTAGCAACAATGAGCTGCTCCATCTATACTCAGTTGTCATTTTTATCAGTGCAGAATACAATTCTTTCTTGCCCATTTCTCATTTACTTCTAGCAGTTTTGTGTTAGCTAATTTCAAGGGAAATACATTCAGGCAAGAACTTTCTTTTGCTCTGCTAGTTCTGAGAGTAGTTCTATTATCCCATGCTGAATAGGGCATTGCTAGAGTTGTTTACATCAATATAAAATCCAATATATGGGTGAAAAATGCGCAGTGTAAGGAGAGGCACTGAAAGCCTGAAAATTTGAGTCTTTGAAAAGACTGTTCTGGAGTTCAAGCATTATCACTTTTGCTAGCATCTTTTTAAACTTTTTTGTTAATGTTGGCTCTGAAATCTTTACTTTCATGGGACTATTCTAGTCTCAGCTGGCCCAGAAAATTCATGACAAGAAAATTTTAGTTCCATGGACGTGATTTTAAATGGTCACAAAACAAAGTCCTCACAGACTCCTTACCCTGGGGCTTCCACTTGCTCATGTAGACACAGACCTTAACAATCAAGTGGGATATAAAATACATTTTGCAGTCCTTCATTCTTAAAATATTGTTAACCAGTAAACTCATATATTGCTTCATTTTAATTTGAAGAGTTATGTTTCCTGATCAGACTTTTCAGAAAGTGTCTACTGATCAATTCTCAGAGTAAGCACAAAAGCCACAGTTCTAAAAATCTTATAACTGAATCTTGATTAGTGTAACTACCTTAACTGTGCATTGCTTGTAGGGGTTATTCAGGTTAAGAGGCCACGCCATATTAACGTACCTTTATTACACAAAGTACCTAGAGGCCGTGGCTCTTTATTTAGACAAAAAAGACATGGAAACGCTTCAGGAACTGATTCTCCTTCCTAAAACTATGAAGTGGAGCAGTACTAAGAGAATGGGGAAACACCCCCTGCCCTGTTCTTTCCCATTCTTGTCCCCTGCCCCAGCTTATTTATCTAAATGCTTACTTCATGAAAAGATGCTCAGTCAAGCACTGTGCCATGTCCCCAGAAGGAAAGCCAGGTAAGAATTTGGAGAAAAATTGAACTGGCATTAAGTTTTACTTACTTGTATTAAGTCTTACTTAACTGTGTTAAACTGTTAGTATTATGCTGATGAAGTTGGCTTGGGCTTAATTAGAAAAGGGTTTCTAATATTCAACCAGAGTATTAGGTCATTAAATGGCCGGGAAACAACTAATATGTTGGCAGGCAGCATACGGCTGGAAACAAGATCTCATGTCCCCAAAATCTTACCTTAATCATGAAACCCCTGGCAAAAAGGTACCTGGTCATCAGAGAGCCCACAAGTGCAGTGTTCCATCTGCTCCTATTAGTGTTATTGCTGCTACCACAGTGCCTAGGAGCCACCTCAGGGAGCTTCCACAGAAGCATCTTGTTTCCAGGAGTTACTCCCAAAGAGGCTCTTTCCAAAGGCCAAATCTGATAGAAATGTTGTATGCAGTCACACATGCCATAGTCATCCTTTGAAAAAAAAATAGTAATAATAGTACTATGGTGAAAGCTGAACTCCTTGTAAAAAAGAAGAGAATTCTAAACTTGAAAGAGAACTGTTTTGACCTATGCCCTGAATTTGTTCTGAGATGCATTGTTACAATTCTTTGTTTCTGATTGTTTTTAAGTATAGCCTTACTTCCTGAAATATAAAATAAAAATTGTCCTTCTATCATTATCCGATTAGCATTAAAGTTGACACAAAAACAGAGCAAAGAAAATGGAGATAGAAGGCTGTCACTCCATCTCTGACACCTCATTGTATTGAAAATGGCACAAAAGAATAAATGAAGGACTTCATATTCCCTTCAACTTTGAAATTCTTGGCTTTTTAAATGTGTCTCAAACTCAGGTTTTCAAAAACTACCTCTTTTCTAAGCCATTTTAAAAATAGGAACATGGATCCTTATGGAGAAGTCCACAAGGACTTCAGTCCATCATTATGGGAGGAGGTTTCAGTATCTTCTGCTGTTCCCTATTTCCAAAATCGCCCAAACTTTCCTAACTCAGAGATGAAACACAGCAAAGGGCACAATAACTTACCAAACTCTCACAAGCAGCAGTGATACAGAACAGTAGTTCAAACTCTCTGCAGTACAGTTCATTTCATCCACCATCACTATTAAATCTACTGGAACCTTTCAGCAAAATTGTCAGAAATTCTATAACAATGGAATCTCACTAGTTTATATCTGTATTTATATCTAGCTTTATCTATCGTATGCATACCTATGGTAGACTTAGGACCTCCCAAATGATGAATGAAATGAGAATTAAACAAATTTTCCATCATTAAAAACAATCACAGAGAAAAACCTTTTTACTACTGAGAGGAGAAGATGTTTTAGCTTTCCCAAAATAATTCCAGCAACCTACTTTTTTCTTAGGATTAGGGATCTTCCTGCATAGGTACTAGACAGACAACATTTTTCCTTGATGTTATTCAAATACCACACACATATCTGACCGTACCTTTTTAAGTAGGGGGTCCTAAAGATCAGTGGAATATTTGAAAAGAAACATGATGAGTAAAAGTGAGGAAGAAGGAGGAAAACAAACATGTGCTGAAGAATGCAAGAACTTCCACAGCTCAGGTTTCAGGAGCCGTTGTAAGTCTTGGGCATTGTTTCAGATTTTGAGGTCTGACAGGCCTACAGACATGTAATTGAAGGTGCTGAAGCAGGACTTCTAGATACACAAATTCAAATTTATTTGGGCAAATAAGGCATTTTTCTGCTCTCTGACAAAGTAACAGACATTTTTAAATTAAAGAACAAATAACAAATAGTCATGATGACTAGCAAATACTTTGTTCATACAGAGAAAGACAGATTGACCACCATGGGAATACTTGTGACTATCACACAAGAAAGAGCTTGTAACAGTTGAACCAAAATTCTTGCTGGGAATCTGAAGATCTCCAGACCTTTCGAGCCATTAACCATCCTTCCATCCAAGTCACAGTGTGCATTTCTCCTTACCAAAGCATGCATTTGATGTAGTGTAAAACAATATGGTGGGTTTTTTCTAAGGAAAGGGAAGATGTCATTGCTACTGAACAGATTTATAGGTGTGCAGATCATGTTAATGATGAGGATTGTCTGTGTTATGGTTTGGGATATAAATTGGTGTATGTGGCAGTGAGGAAGTCATTCACCTCATTTCCTGCACAAAATTGAATTTGTCTCAGCATATGATGGGATTTTTTATTGGATGGCTGAAAAGGGAGTAAAAATTTACTACCTTCTGAAACACTAGGCTACATAGCTGGCTTGATTAATGATGACAAATTCTAGTTAATGAAATTACAGCAGTATTAAACAATGCTGCTCCATAGGTAATATATTGCTGACACTTTCACCAATAGTGTTTGCAGAAGACTGATACATTAAGAGAAAATACATCAAGATCATGCAGACTGGCACTACATGAGTAATGCAAAATTTCAATATTGCAGACCATATCACACAAAAGAAACCTGTCTGACCTCTGATAACCATCCCATGAAGTAGGATTTTAATGCCAATATTTCTGTGAGTCACTGTCATAGCTCTATGACCCAGACTTGTGACAACCCCATTTCTTCCCTTCTTTTGCCAGTGCACGCACGAAAAGCAGGACAAAAACCTTCTGATAATTACTTTGAAGATTTTAGAATTTCCAGACAGCAAATGTCAGAGGATATTGCCTTTTAACTTGGCAGGCACCCAAAACATACAACAGGCTAAAACAGTCCCATAAAGAGTGTAAATGATGTTTGTACATTTTGGTAAAGCAGGAAGTTACAAAAATGATCATCTTCAGTAAAACAGATTCTAGCAGTCAGAATCAGAAAGTTAAATTTGTCTTACTGGAAAAGGAAAGAGAAAACACTAGAACTGGTGTGGAGGGAGGAGAGGAAGGTGGGGTTTAGTGATTACATTTGGAGGCAGAACAGAAAGGGATAAATAAAACTTTTAAAACACTCTTCTGTGACAGAGGTGAACATATCCATATATACACAGATAGAAAAGTCTTCTCTTCTGGAAAATCCGTTCCAAACCAAAGATTGGATTTCATTACAAAAGGAGGGAGAAATTGGAGAAATTCACATTCTGAAAAAAAACCTACCTATATATTATTTGTAACTTGTTTTCCACTGAGCTGCAGAGGCCCTGCCAAGGTGTTGAGCAGAGGTATGGATCTTGCACTATTATCAGGTCCTGAAGAGTTAATAAAATAGAGCAGTTTCTATTTTAATTCATACCCTAGGTGCAAAGTATCACAGGATTATCCTCCAGAGAAAAGAATCTTTAGCATTAAATAGGAGTCTTTTAAAAGGGAAACAACTTTTGACTCTCTGCGTATAGCCAGATGTCTAGAAAATAATGCAATGGCAATAAAGCCAAAGATGTCTGTTTTGAAATAGATCAGCTGATGAACAAATCTTCTCTGATTTCAATAGGCAGAAGCCTACATTCAATAGATCTCTGCCTTCCTTCTCATGCCAGTGAGTTCGTAATACTTGGACTGTATTTGGAAAATAATATGTTCTGTTCTGATATAGATGGAGACTAAATTCAGGGATATCAACTGAATTACCCTGGTTTTACAGCAGAGTAATTTTTAGCAGGATCTGGCTTCATGTTTCTAAATATTTTAGCATTTTATGAATATAAGAGATAAGACAGTCTGCTATACTTCAGCCACTAAACAATTTTTTTCACTCAATGACCTCTTCTTAAAATTAGTCCACTGCCTGATCTGTATTCCACACAGTGCTCATTACAGCTGTTGTTAGTGCACAAAATCCCATGAACATACAAAATTACCCTAAAAATTGGCAATTTCAAGCTTTCATTAGGTCTTTTTCCCAGGCTGAAGTCAGTCAAACACTAAGTAATTAGGACAACTTACTGTAGCGTGACTGTATGTTTTCAATATATTCCCACAAGAAGTGCCATAGGAGACATCTATAATAAAATTTTCTTATGAAGCTTTTGGTTTTGTACTGTTTTGGAGATGGAATTGCCAGGAACATGGCATTTGACTCTCAAGTCTGAGCATCCCCCAAGAACTTTACACTGCCAGTCCATTTGCAGTTGTTTTGACAACTTTGCAGTAACTGAGCATCACCAGTATCATTTAGGGCCAGTAGCCCTGCTCAACAGAAGCCCAGTAAAATCACTTCCATTTGGGGTTGTGTTAATTGCCCTTGGAGACTCTAGAGTGTACAGGTACAGGAGGCCTGCTTTGTTACTGGGTTTATTTTGCTTTGTTATTGGTTTTATTTTGTTCACCATTACCTGCCCTCACTACTCACAGTTTTCTGGACCCTTGAAGAGTGCTGTTTACAGATATTGCATTCGTTTTATGTGCAAAGACAATTAGATGAAGCCACAGTTTCATTTCCTTATAGTGACCAGAAAACAAAGAAGAAACCTAGGGAATATACAGAATGTTGGATTAGCCACTGCTGTAGGCTATAAAGACTACAAACATTCCAGAACTATGTTGATTAGCAATTAGCACAAAGCAGATGGGAAATCATGCTGTCTCCCCAGGAAGTTAATGCAAACTAGTTACAGTATTTATATGTTGTTGAGACTACCCTGCTAAAATGTGTTTTAAATAAATAGCAGAACTGAAATTATCTTGACATTTCAGTTAAAAATAGGTAAAACCAAATATTAAATTGGAAATTAGCTTCAAGTTTATACTGAAAAGAGATCAAGACTTCTCTATATTATTAAATTATCATTCTTGGGTTTAAATCCTATATTATTTTTACAATATGTTTTTAAAGGTATTTGCTTTTAAAGGTATTTGCTTTAAATCTAGGCTTACTTGCCATTTCTTAAGAGGACTAAACCTGCTGCTGCTCACTATGGATCTTGAATATGATTAATGAAGGATTCATTATCAACTTGACTGGTACACTGCTACCATATGTATCACAGAATGTTGTTTACTTTTGTTATTCAAAAGATTGGATGTTCAGAGAATTGCAACTCTAAAGGCTAAGGAATTGGGACTACTTTGCAAAGCTGTTTTGAGGTGATCCCATGAAGTCAGACTAGGAACTCCCTCCTTTGTCTTTTCTCTCTACCATATCAATCCTGTAATAAATACAGAGAAATATGCTCTCTGCTTAGGTGGGCTCAGAAATTCTGGGGATGAGTGGTTGATCAATATATATGCCTCTTCTGGGAAAAGAATAATCAACAAATATGCTCTCATGTGAGAATAACTTAAATGAGTATTTCTGATACCAAGTCTAACATACATGACTGCTAGTCTGTCAAGGCTGTGCTAAATGCACAATAATGAGAGAACTTGGAAGACAGAATGAAATTTTTCATAGTTTGCAAACCTGTATAAGGCTTCCTTAAATTTTGTCCTCACTGAAGAAAAAAAAAAAGGTACATAGGAGGGCTGTGTTGGATAAAGCCTTTGTTGTTTTGATATAAGCAAGTTTTTGCAGAGCGAGTTATGGTTTATGGACTAAGAATCCTTACTACATACATGCAAATGTCTTCTAGGACCTCCAAAGAAATATAAATCTCCTCTGATAGAAGAATCAAAAAAAGGCTTTAAAGCATTTTTTTTTCTAATAGACAGTGAACTTCCTACCTGATATAAGAATCATGTCCATCCTCAGACCATAATAAACTAGAAAAAATGTTCATGAATTGCCTAATTTTGTATACAATTATTTCTGTTTCATAGATTATTTCAAAGAAAATGACCAGAGTGATCCTGAACCTTCAGGAGACAGCACCAGATACTATCAATCTATTAAGAAACATTTTGATGAGAAAAAAAGTGGGTCATCATCTTTTGTGTCCTCCATTGAAGATGAGCAAAAGCCCCTGTTCTCTGGGATAGCTGATTACCCATCTGTAACAGAGAAATCCACAGAGAGGGACTTTGAAGAAATGGATCATAACACAGAAGAAATTCTTATTGACAAAAGAACCAGTTCTTGCAAAGGTAATCCAGCTGTTGCTCTTTAGTAAAGTTTGAGGAGACATCTTTTTAGTCTGATTAACAAAAATAATTTTCTGAATGGTTCTCTTGGTTCTTTACATAATATTTACCCCAAAAAGCTTAAGAAAAAATATTTTAGATCAAAAAATTGTTATTTCTCAAGAGGATTAATGTAATTAATTCAGTGGGAACTGGACTACAGTTCTGTGGGACTGGATTGTAGAACCTCCAGAAGGTCATTCTAGGTTTTGCTATAAGTCATCTTGTACCAAACATCAGTTCTTGTACTGAACTACCTAAGTAATTTACACAAACTCTTCAAAATTGTCCACTGGTACTGGACTTCACAGAGTGCCCATTGATGAAAACTGCACTCAAAGCAGTACAGACTCTCCCAAAGGGTGCTTGATGTGCCAGGGTTGGGTGACAGTAAAAAATTCTAGATAATGAGAGTCAGACTAGCTAAACCTAGTGATAGTTGCACATGCACCAAAAATATGTTTTCAGATAACTAATTTTATTCACTGCATTTACAAGGCACAACAAAAATTATGTGAAAAAAAATCATAATAGCTTGAAAGAATGCTATCCTGTCTTGCTGCACCTGTTGGTGAAAGGAGTGCCATTACACCACACAGAAAAATTGTTGCTTCCATAAGTAACACACAAGAATAAAGATTTGAGTTTTGTATATGACAAATGATTAGGGACTATTAAGCAATCTCAGATACTTTTACATAAAGTTAAATCATATAATTAACATTACATCTAATGTACTAAAATATTTTCTCAGTGATGTGAAAGGAAATTAATGAAAAACCCTGTATTAATATACAATTTAAATATTGCTGCAAGTTCATTTGTAATTCTTTCAGTCTGAAGGGAAGAATTACATATTTATTGTTTAATGCTGTTTTCCTCAGTGGTTTCCATTGAGACAATTTAACCATTTGACCATCATTCAATAAACTTTAGGCTTTTAGGCTATCATTTTAAATAAACCTAGTGGTTAATCAGACCAAACAATGATTTTAACATCTCAGAGGTATGAATATGTGAAGTCTGGTCTCTTCAAGTTAAGGGCCTATATATCTGCACAACATGAACTTGTTGCATACATACTGCAATTGGAAACCTTACCTTTCCCCTACCAATAGCCAGAAATGTGTCCTTGCAGCTATAGCAACATTTTCCAAGGCAACCTATTGTAGATTTTATTTGAGCTAAATTTAGCATATCTAAATGTTACATATTTTGATTAAGACCACACTCTTTTTTCCACTTTGTAATTTAGCACTTCTAGTAATGTTATGCAAGGTAATGAGCTTTCTTGCAACATTTATAAAACCTACAAGGTCAATAAGATTAGCTTTTCCTGATACATGTTCTAAACTAAATTCTTACTTTGCTATTAGGGATTGATTATAACTTACAGTAAGAGTAGTTACAAACACAATGAACTAATTAAAAAAACCTCTGCATTTATGTATCCTCATATATTATGGTACCTTATAAATCTTAGATACAAATGCCCTCGTATAAAGCTACTCCAATTCATTACCACTGTGACTGATACATATTTAATTATCTTTTGTTTTGTTTTAAGCTTTGGTCATTACTTCAATGAATGGAAAGACTATTAATAATGTATTGTATAATTTGGCAGAAACAGTATAAATGTCTCTCTCCTAATCCTAGAATGCAAATTTTAACTTTTAAACATATGGCTCTTTTGTGAAGACCTGAGAATTTTTCTGTAGCTGTTAGCCATACATTAAGGAAAAATGCTATTTTCATTTGGCCATTATTTGGGCTAAAAGTCTGATTCTTTAATTGTTCCAGTGAATGTAGTTACACATTAATGACTTAGTTCTCAGTCTAAGATTCTTCAAGCCCTGGAAGACCAGAGCTGGTTATGAAGTTGTAGCTGCTGATGGGCTTTTCTGGGGTTACTAACACCTATGGAATACTTGAAAAGACATTTAGATTAATAAACACCGTATTTTATAGAGCATTCACTTGCTTATGGTGTGTGAACTTATTTTGTCATTTCAGTGCCAATTCTTTGCTTTGTCACAAATTAAGCGTCTATTACAATAGTCTCGAAATACATATTCTGGGACAAAAACCAGCTGTGTTTTCCCTAGGATAAGCCATGACATTGAAAATCTGTGATTTTAATGAAGGACTTATTGTGTAAAATAACCAACATCTTGTTTTTTACAGAACATTAAAAAGCAGTGAAATGCTCTTGAAATTCACTGCTTATAAGTCTATGGGATTTACAAAATCCATTGCACCTAAATGCATAGCTTGAAACTTTACCCCGGAATTTTTCATAGTATGGTCCCTTCAGTTTTCTGAGATCTTTCCAACTTTTCCTTGGACACTGCAAATTGTGCCACGTGTGCCTCCTAAAACAAAATTACATGCTTCTGTGACACCCTTTATCTCTTTCTTTCTGTTGGCTTAAGTTCCTGAGAAGCAGAACAGGTTTCTGTGTAGCCAAGATGAAATCTCTTTCCTCTTCCTTCTGCCCAGTGCAAAAAATCAGTTATAGGTCATCACATGAAATTCAAACACTCTCTACAGCTCCAGGAAACTTTCTACCTCCTGCTAACCAAAGATCAGATAATGCAATAACCACCTTTGTCTGATAAAAAAAAAAAAAAAGAGAGAGAGAGAGAACAAAGTCTCCCCTTACACTTGGAATCATGTAGTGAGAGCTCCCCTTCCCGGCTAAATCTACTTGAAATACTAAATCTGAGCGGGAACTTCTTTTTTTTTTTTTTTTTTTTTTTTTTTTTTTTTTCCCCCTTTACTTAGAGAAACACTGCTCAAAGACATGTTTGAAAGGGATTAGCTATTAGCATTTGGACAAAGCTCTTACATGTCACCCACACTGTGGGGTTTTTTCTCTTCCCTTTGAAACATGGCTCTAGCTGCTGTGGCTGCTTAGAAAAATTTCACAAGTGTGAAATGAATGTAACCTATGCTGAGTTAACAGCATGCAGTGCCAAGAGAAGTCTAACGAGAAGCTCGGAGCAAATCATTCAGAGACTGATGTGGGATTCAAATCCAACTGCAGATGCCTTACAAGCAGTCAAGGACTTTGCCCAGCTGTATGCTGAAGCAGCAGCCTGGGTGCAATAAGAACTTTAATATGTTCTATAACTTCATGTAGTAAAATAAGTACAAATACAACTCTAATGGGAACAGTATTGAGCAGATGTCGACTTTTAAACAGCCTTTTTTATCACATCAAAGAAGAATAAGTGATTCTGACCAATTTTGACCATTTGCATGACAGATTAATTCAAAGTAAACAAAGGCTTTCGGAGGGCAGGGTGAGCTGTAGAAAAAGCATTGTTCAACCTAAGTGTGTCACCTGGAGGCTCTGCAAAGGTCACAGCAAGATCTTCATTCTATACTTGCTAAGTGCAACAAGCATAGCCCATGATAATTGATGTGTAACCTTTCAACAGCTTGGTGAACAGGAGAAAAGGAATAGAGCCAAGAAAGTAAACTAATTAATAAATCTACAGAGGGGTAAATTAAGTAAACTGGGAAAGAAAGGAGAAATAGCCCAAACCAGAAGTCCAGGCAAAAGGAAAGAGTGTCCCTGCGCTCTGTTTGGTAGTCATGTGGAGTGTGTGGTCACAGAGATCCAAGAACTAGGAGGGTCAAAAGGGATGAAATTTGGGCACAGCAGGTATAGGGTGAGACCTGGAGTAATCATCATCATTTTTTTTACAAAGGGCTGGAGATAAAGAAATAAATATAAACTACTCATATAATGAGTGTTTTTCGATACTTCATGTTTACCATGAAGCTTCATTTAATATCAAAGTGATTTCTGGCTGACCCAGCAATGCTGAATATTTCATTCTTTTAGGAGTCTCAAATCATTAAACAAAATGGACAGGCACCTTTCACCCCACAGTACTGTAAGAGATTCAGAGATGTGCTTTACACAGTGATGTAAGGATTGGGTGGGAGAGTAGTGATGCTGAAAGCTACATCAATGAAAATCAATTTCCTTTATGAGAATAATAAGCAATATCCTTTTGCAAGCAGTATGAGCTGCACTAAATGGCCCTTGTCTCAGAGAAAACATATTACACTTCACCAACCTAAGACAAGTTGTGTTACAGTTATGGATAAGAAGGGCAGCTGCCTGAGGCCTGGCAGCTTTCTCTAGAGGGGATGTCCTAATGCACTGTACCACATGCCCAGTGCTGTAACTGCAATGCAGTAAATCCTTCTTTTACACCAAAACTAAGCAATGAATACAATTCAATAACACATTCAAGGGCAAGAGAAGGGGGTCTTAGTCAGGCCTCTGAAGTGCACTCTCAAAGACGTTCAAGTACATCATTTAATGCCTTTAGATTAGAACAAAAAATTCTATTTTCAGTGAATAAAAAATTGCTTAAAAAACCACTTTGAGAAAATTTAGGATCCATTTGTAAAATAATAGCAATAAAACTAAAGAGAAGCCATTCAGTGGCAGTATTCTGATGATGCTGACTAGACAAAGCTGCTTGTTTATCTACAGTTTCAAAATGTTAGCATTTTTAATCTTTTACCTTTTTTAATCTTAAACCACTTTTATCTTTCCTCAAGGAGTAGTAAGGAACAAAGAGAGATGTTCAGTCAACGTGCCAGTGTACCAATTTAAGTTTCAAGGTTTTGAGAAACATGAGTTAATGGGATGCTTCAGATGCTTCTAACTCTCTAACTCTTTCTATATAAATCTATACTTTTATATGTTTTGTTTTTCATCAGACATCAACAAAAGAAACTGGGAACAGGAGAACATCCAGGAGTACCAGGACTCCCCAGTTCAACCAGCATTATCCCATGTTACATGGGGAATCTGTGAAACTGAAAGTGATTTTATATATGGGGAAGTGGAGAATCGATTAGATTTACTTCAAGAACAACTCAACAGGTAAAAATAAAGAGAAAAAAACCTATGTGTGAAAGAGTACATAATACAACTGATACTGATGATGCTACAGGAGGAATGAGTTTGTGCAGGAAGTTTCCAAAAGCATTCAGATCTTCTGAAGCTCAAAAGTACAAAAATATGCCTGATGGGAATATCACTTTTTTGTCTGTATGCATTCTGAGAAGCCTATATATCACCTAAGCTGGGCTTTCCAGAATCTTGGAAAAACCAATTCTGGGAATTCTGGGTACACAATTTTTAATACATCACCGGAATATTCATCTCTTCTACCTCTAGGTACCCACATTAGCTACTCTGAATGGCCTTGCAGTGGAGCCTTTTTCCTGGGATGACTGTTTTAGAAGACCAACTTTTTAACCAAGAAGTTGTACTGAGGCACCTTAAGTTGTTAAATTTAAATCTCACCTGATCAAGAGAGCTGTTCCAAGATCATAGAACCATCAAACAGTTTGGGTTGGAGGGGACATTAACGATCGTCTCATTCCAACCCCCCTGCCATGGGCAGCGACACAAAATGGCAATTTTCAGTATCTTCAAGATCCAAAGTACTTTTTCTTTCCTGGAGACTCAAAGTACACCAGCTGCCTGCTTTTCAAAATGTACTGCAGATGAATTCCATTTTTGATGCATTAACTTTTTTTGCAACTCTATAATAAGTAAGACATGGGAGTATGCAAAGGCACAATACTTATACCTGTTACAACAGAAGAATGATGCTTTCTTTATCAGAGTTCAATATCACCTGTGCTTAATACTGATATATTACTCTTTACAGGCAGCTAAGCAGCATAGCTTAGAGCATCTTAAAAATATGGTTATGCAATTTTGATCCATCCTGCACTGTAATTTACCATGCAACTTCACTTAATTTTAAATTGCCCTATGCTCAGGACCGTGGCTTTTTTTCATTATTTTCACTCGGTAATTCCATTACTTTCAATATTTTTCCATGACAAATACTATGACACACACTCAGTCCTAATTATACTTTAGTAACTCTTCGCTGGCATTCTGTGCTGTATATTTTAGCAATCAGTTTAAAGCCAGGTTAACTGCATATTGATTCCTTCATCTACCCGAAGCCAATCAAACAAAAGTATTCTTCATTTCTGAATATGACATAATGCATTTAAAAGACATTTTTAACACTTAACCCTAAACTGCTGTAACTTCTAATTGCAGTAAAGTCAAGTAATGTTAGTAACTGTAAATGTCACATAGCTAAATGCCTGCAGGATTCCCATCAACAGTTTGTAGTCTTTTGGTTATGTTTCATTTTCTGAAACTTTAGGCTCTTGAAACTGAAGTTATACCTCAAAGTTACCCATAGTTTTATCATGCAAGTTCTCAGTATTTTCTTCTGTGAGAGAATATAATTGTTGCTGATAAACTAAGAATTAAACTGTTATGTATTTTATTAAATCACTTTATTCTTTAACTCTTCTCATGTTTTTAAAGCTGTTCATACTTTTGGGATTTGGGGCCTTGCTGGGTTTTTTATGAATATAACATACAATATCCTTCCCTGCCTTTGTCAGATCTGATCTGATAGCTTAAAAAGCATGGTCACTTCTCCCTGAACTTTTCCATGCCAAGTTAGAGGCTTGGCATAACACTCAATTATTAAATAGACATAGAGGGCTGGAAAGCCACTGTACAAGGATATATGTCCCTGGAATTATCTCTTTAAGCAATTGGAATTTCATGGAGACTATGGGCCAAGCATCTAAGGTTTGCCTGCTTGTTTGGGTAGCATGGATTTATTTTAAATTTTGCAGAATGGAAAGTGAACTTTTATATGTGATGATATGAATAAACACTACCAGAGATATTATTTCATTTGAAGTATCAGGAAACTTTCAAGTGCTAACAAAGTAAGAGGGGAGCAATTTTAGAGTTAATTCAAAGTAAAAAATAATCTGGAAAGCACATCCTCCAATGCTGCCTTTTATTCACTGAGGTGTTAAGGCCCAGGTTTAGCAGATGGAAGCTCTCTGGATGGTGGCATGCTGCTGTTCCTGCAGCATTTCCCCCTGTGGCATCAGCACCATGCTTGTGTGAGAACAGCACATTTGCAAGTAGCAAAGAACCCAAGGGAGATGAACAAGAGGGCGAGTAGGGCATGTCTGACTCTAACAGTAGTCTGGGTTTGGGCCTTTTCTTCTGAGAGCTGATGCCACAAAATCAACTTCTCCTGATAAAGGAAGAAACAGCATTCCAAATACACTTTGGGCATACCTTTTGCATTAATTTCACAGATGCTTTTATAAATAAATGACACAGGCAATGAACAACTCCAACAAGATAAAAAATAACGCTAGTGCAGCATGAGGTAAAAGCAAAAATCTGACAGCACAGGATAAATTCTGCTACCATAGGGAGCCCAAGTAGTAACATCCACAACATTAAGGGCTGCTGACAAAGATTTGTTTACTCTGTCAGAAGCTGAATTGCTGTACAGAAGGCTGTATATCTGCATTACAGTCTGTCAGCGTGCCTTCCAGCAGCTGGGAAGGCACAATAGGCATTACCTTTTCCTGAGTTTGTCACATATTTTGGCAAGACCATTTAGAAATCATTTCAGTGCTATGGAATTGTAAGTATGAGCAACATACTCAGCACAAGTGTTTCAGAAGTCATATACAAAATTTTTAAAAGGCAAAAAAATATTTTAGAGGTATAAAATTTGAACATCAGAAATGCTGAGATTAATTCTGAGGCTTGCATAAGTTTGAATAAATTTTCACAGTAATGAGAATTGGGCAGTTGGATTTTTAATGATTTTGGAAGCATCTTTCTTTTTCTAGCTGTGGAAAAACACTAATGTGGCTTCTGCTTAGTTCAGTGCATTGTATTAGCATGTCAGAATTCACTGTCAGATACATCAAAATAATGTCCCATGCTCAGCCAGCACAAATCAATTTAGCTACAATGAAGAGAATACATTTATTCCAGTTATTTTCAGCCAGATACCCAGTCCCCCGCGTTGCTTCTTGTTGCGAACCTAAGGCACAGTGATGAACTCATTCTTAATGTGGCAAAAACCAGAGAAAAGCTCGCAGGGATGTTCTGCAAAGGAGAGGGAGAGCCAGAAGTTTTGGAAGGGCTCCGTACTCCCTCTGCTGTTCTCTTTTATTTTAGACACGGTCATACTACAACGAGCAATGGTTTTACTGGTAAACTGCAGGTTCCTCTTGAACGCCTCTGTAATTGGTGTGTAAAATATACCTATTCCTGGTATATGAGTTAACTGATTTCATGTTCCTTCTCTAGGCTTGAATCCCAAATGACAGCTGATATCCAAACCATCCTGCAGCTTCTGCAAAGGCAGTCAGCACTCATTCCACCTGCCTATAGCATGGTGACAGCAAGTGCAGAGTATCAACAGCCAGCAATCCAGGTCATACAAAAGCTTCAGCCTGCAGCATCAATCAAAACAGACAGAAGTTTCAGTCCTTCATCTCAGGTAAGTACATGTCCAATAAGATCAAAAGAGGTTTCCTAGTCTTTTTATTTTATAAGGAAGAAATGCATACCAATCTAGATGCTGGTTCACAAATTTAAGGAATACGAAGTTATTATTTTGTCCTAGCATCTCCACAACGGGCTTAGACACCATTGTTTCAGAGGCTACATTTTCTATTAGGATTTTAGAGTCATACAATGATCTTATAATCAGACAGATTTACTTTATTGTCATGTTTTTCACAAAAGTTATCAGAAAAGGAATCCAAGTGGTTAGAATGTTCAGAATTATGCAATTCTGAAGTTATGCTCTAAAACAGAACTTCATATTCAAAAGTGTTGAGATCCATACTCTTAGGTTGGGTCCCAAGAGTAATCAGTCCTTTAGAAAGGGCTGCTTGTATGTGTATCTTGATGTCATATTAGCAAGTCTGAGGGGAGGAAAAGATATCCAGGCTTCCACAATTAATCAGCAGAATTGTATTCACTTACGTTAAATCAAATGCAGTACCATGTAAAAAATATTTCAGTACACTGCTTAATTTTCAAACATGGTTTTCCATCAGCCATCTGAATGTGCTAATTTTGAATAGAACAAGAGCCTGGAGGAGACCAATTTAATTATTACCATCTTGTTTCTTCTCATCCCTTACAGTGTCCTGAATTTTCAGATGCCGAAAAATCAAAATTTAAATCCAAAGAATCAAGTGGAGTGCATCTGAACACAGCCTCAGAAGACAACTTGGCTTCATTTTTAGACCAAGAACATGACCAGTCTGTAGAGTGCTCTCCACAGCCTTGTAAAACTTGTCTCCCGCCAATTAGGCACCCTTCCCTGCCAGAATCTTCATTAAGCAC
The DNA here is from genome assembly GCA_013397815.1 of Aleadryas rufinucha. Taxonomy (NCBI): domain Eukaryota; kingdom Metazoa; phylum Chordata; class Aves; order Passeriformes; genus Aleadryas; species Aleadryas rufinucha. The sequence continues at coordinate 48,667 of VZTH01015342.1, read as the reverse complement.
TGTAGGAATCTTGAGTCTTCATAGGCATGTTTCTGATCCTGGTCTTCCTGGGAAATAGTACTTTTATACTATTACTTCACATGAAAATATAAGTGCTTTTAATGGCTGTTTCTCCTTTTTTTTTTTTTTTTTGTATTTAAATCCTCTATACTTGACTCAGGGGCTACAAGGAATATACCATTATATGCAAAAGTACTGTATATTTTCCTAAATCTGAAGCTTGTAAGGTAAAGTTGAGCAGTTCTGATGTAAATATATATATACACACACACACACTAACTGTATGTTCCAAATGTAAAACTGCCAGCATTCTCAAGGCACCTTATATTTTTATTTTTTTTAAATAACATGCATGTTCTGAAATTACAGTTTGCGTTGCATGGAGATTACCATTTACTGCTGTCATGGAAATAGTATTTTATTGTGGATATGTGTTCAGAGCAAATAGGAGACCAATAACAATAATTCACATAGAAAAACTCCTACCTGACCAAGCTAAAATTCAAGAAAAATACTCTTCTAGCTCACATTTGAAAATTGATTTATCTTTCTTATAGTGAGCTTTTTATAACAAATCAAAATGAGTCTGAATCTAAAGAAAGAATAAGGTAACCAAGACTTCTGGGCTTGAAACAATTAGGACAGAGAAAACAGCCTCCTTCCAAACTAGTTGAAGTAGGGCAGTATTTTAACAGAGAGGAAAACTGCCATATGCTGGAAAGTATCACCATAGGTCACATCCACAAAACTGCATTAAATTGAATCATTTGTTTCCACTACATTTTGGTTTTGGGTTTTTGTATCATTTTTTTTTTTTAATTGCATCATAGAATTCAGCTGTGATGAGCAGACAGGTACTCTTCATCTGTCACACAAACATAATCAAATGCAATAAACCTAATTTCTATGTAATACAGAAGACTGTGCTCCTTTTGTTCAATACAAATTATTAATAATCTGTTTTAATTTAAAAATATTTTACACATTTTTGTTTTATAATTATTAGGGTGGCTGTTTGCAGTTACCTCTTTGTACTGACCGGCCCCTCTACAGTGCTTATGCACACACACCTCGCACACGTTCCTGGATGTGTGCATGTGTGTATTTTACAGCTGTACATAGGTGTGTATGTATGTGTATGTGTATATATATTTATATGCACACATACACACAAGTGTGTGTATATACCTACACTTACATGTAGGAGTATATATATAAAGCTATATATATATATATGTATATATGTAAAATCACTTTCAGGAACAATTGTAAACTTTCTTATTATAAAATGAGTAAGCTTAGCTTGTGTCCAAAGCTGACTACATTAGAATAAAATGATCTAAGATCTGTAGGCTTTAAATACAGTATGTACTGTATGTGCATAATGCTTTGTGAATACTTAGATTTAATTTTATTAAAATATTATTCTGCTTCAAATGTTGTGATTTTTTTAGAAGGAAATGACCTTTTTATTACTGCTTTCAAATACTTTTAAATGTTCATATGATTTTCTAATCTTATAGCTTTAATGTGAAGTTCATCTAGACTGAGAACTGTTTACGGAAAAGCATGTAATCCAGTCAGAGGGGAAGCACTTAAATTTTACCTAAAACCAAACTAAACCCTCTGTTCTAAATCAGTGCTACAGAGAGATGCAATAGTGACTGTCCCTCACATAGATACATTCGTTGTATGTTGGGGCCAGAATGAAACATGATGCTTTAGTCATACACAGCCGGTAGATAAACCCAAGGTGGGTGACTCTTTCCTCATTTAAAATTAGTGTGAGTTTTGAGCTACTGAGCATGGCTCTGCTTTACCTTTGCTTTTAAAGATAACCAAAAATAATTAAGTCAATACCTTTGTCACTGAAAAGATAAACCAACTCTTCCCACACAAGATCAAATTTTCTACTGCCTCATGCTACTGTTGGTTGTTGAAAGGTCCAAATGCCACAACAGGCTGACTGCTCTTCTACTACGATGACAGGAGGGCTGCACTGCTCATTGCCTTGCAGGAGCAGATCCTAGTGCCAGGAAAGTTAATCCACAAACGCAAGAGGTTAATGTCCAAAAAGGAGACAGAGGAGTCCTGCAACTTCATTCGAATAAAGGGAGAGAGTCCACCGGGGCACACGCCCGCGGGGTTTTCTCTCTCGAGGTTTCTGAGGGCGCAGCCTCCTTTTGTCCCAAACTCCCGGCCGCCTGTTGCCCTCTTCCCTTCCCCACTGGCTGAGGTACAGGGAAGGTACAGCCTGCCCAAACCACCTGCCACATATTCCCCACCTTGAACCTGTCATTTTACCCCACAGTTCAGAAACTCAGGCTTGTGCGGACTTATTTGTCTGTTTCAGGAGCCAAGCTGTCTGCGCTCTGCAACAAACCTGCTGCTTGAAGTCGGTAGAGACATTAAGACCCACTTCAAAGACCTTAACACCCATACCCTCACCCATGGAATTGTCTGTAAAGGCATTAGCACACATCTTTCCTCACACTAGGGACCAGTCAGAATCTCTGCCTGCATATACTCCGTTGAAACAGGAGTGTTGGATAACAAATACCTTCTGGGGGGTTTTGTTGTTTGGGGCTTTTTAAATAGCANATCTAAAGAAAGAATAAGGTAACCAAGACTTCTGGGCTTGAAACAATTAGGACAGAGAAAACAGCCTCCTTCCAAACTAGTTGAAGTAGGGCAGTATTTTAACAGAGAGGAAAACTGCCATATGCTGGAAAGTATCACCATAGGTCACATCCACAAAACTGCATTAAATTGAATCATTTGTTTCCACTACATTTTGGTTTTGGGTTTTTGTATCATTTTTTTTTTTTAATTGCATCATAGAATTCAGCTGTGATGAGCAGACAGGTACTCTTCATCTGTCACACAAACATAATCAAATGCAATAAACCTAATTTCTATGTAATACAGAAGACTGTGCTCCTTTTGTTCAATACAAATTGTTAATAATCTGTTTTAATTTAAAAATATTTTACACATTTTTGTTTTATAATTATTAGGGTGGCTGTTTGCAGTTACCTCTTTGTACTGACCGGCCCCTCTACAGTGCTTATGCACACACACCTCGCACACGTTCCTGGATGTGTGCATGTGTGTATTTTACAGCTGTACATAGGTGTGTATGTATGTGTATGTGTATATATATTTATATGCACACATACACACAAGTGTGTGTATATACCTACACTTACATGTAGGAGTATATATATAAAGCTATATATATATATATGTATATATGTAAAATCACTTTCAGGAACAATTGTAAACTTTCTTATTATAAAATGAGTAAGCTTAGCTTGTGTCCAAAGCTGACTACATTAGAATAAAATGATCTAAGATCTGTAGGCTTTAAATACAGTATGTACTGTATGTGCATAATGCTTTGTGAATACTTAGATTTAATTTTATTAAAATATTATTCTGCTTCAAATGTTGTGATTTTTTTAGAAGGAAATGACCTTTTTATTACTGCTTTCAAATACTTTTAAATGTTCATATGATTTTCTAATCTTATAGCTTTAATGTGAAGTTCATCTAGACTGAGAACTGTTTACGGAAAAGCATGTAATCCAGTCAGAGGGGAAGCACTTAAATTTTACCTAAAACCAAACTAAACCCTCTGTTCTAAATCAGTGCTACAGAGAGATGCAATAGTGACTGTCCCTCACATAGATACATTCGTTGTATGTTGGGGCCAGAATGAAACATGATGCTTTAGTCATACACAGCCGGTAGATAAACCCAAGGTGGGTGACTCTTTCCTCATTTAAAATTAGTGTGAGTTTTGAGCTACTGAGCATGGCTCTGCTTTACCTTTGCTTTTAAAGATAACCAAAAATAATTAAGTCAATACCTTTGTCACTGAAAAGATAAACCAACTCTTCCCACACAAGATCAAATTTTCTACTGCCTCATGCTACTGTTGGTTGTTGAAAGGTCCAAATGCCACAACAGGCTGACTGCTCTTCTACTACGATGACAGGAGGGCTGCACTGCTCATTGCCTTGCAGGAGCAGATCCTAGTGCCAGGAAAGTTAATCCACAAACGCAAGAGGTTAATGTCCAAAAAGGAGACAGAGGAGTCCTGCAACTTCATTCGAATAAAGGGAGAGAGTCCACCGGGGCACACGCCCGCGGGGTTTTCTCTCTCGAGGTTTCTGAGGGCGCAGCCTCCTTTTGTCCCAAACTCCCGGCCGCCTGTTGCCCTCTTCCCTTCCCCACTGGCTGAGGTACAGGGAAGGTACAGCCTGCCCAAACCACCTGCCACATATTCCCCACCTTGAACCTGTCATTTTACCCCACAGTTCAGAAACTCAGGCTTGTGCGGACTTATTTGTCTGTTTCAGGAGCCAAGCTGTCTGCGCTCTGCAACAAACCTGCTGCTTGAAGTCGGTAGAGACATTAAGACCCACTTCAAAGACCTTAACACCCATACCCTCACCCATGGAATTGTCTGTAAAGGCATTAGCACACATCTTTCCTCACACTAGGGACCAGTCAGAATCTCTGCCTGCATATACTCCGTTGAAACAGGAGTGTTGGATAACAAATACCTTCTGGGGGGTTTTGTTGTTTGGGGCTTTTTAAATAGCAAGTGTTAACGACTTCTGCTCTATCTCAGCCTGGTAGCTAACATTCATGGGTGTTACAAGAAACAAGTTAGCACATTTTCTAAAAAGGTATTTGTGGTTATACTACATTCTAAAAAGTCTGGTATAAATTAAAAATAAAATTAATGAAAAAAAGTATAATGCATGAGCATTGCTTTACAAAAGGCCTTTTGTCCAATTTCATCACTTGGTATTTCTCACTACTGCAAAGAGACTGAGCAAAACAGTGGCCTGGGGAAGGAGCACTGGGGAAGAGTGAGAACTGCTGCAGTCAGACTAAGTGAAGGAAAAGCTCCACTTTTTACTCCATTTTTTTGGCTCAAAGAGACTTTGTTCCTTCCCTTGTCCTTGTACCAGAAAAGAAAAACATCAAATGGGCACAAATCAGGGAGACTTTATAATGTTACTGAGATTCGTAGCTCCCTGCCAAGGGATACAGAAACAAAAGGTGAAACTTTGGTTGCAACACTCTAGCTGCCCCTTCCGTGCCACAGGAAGATCTGCCTTCTTAGGAAACTTCTTTTCTTGTTGAGGTTCAATGAAGTACATGAAGACCTACTGCTTCATGCTTTTTTTCTCCCAGAAACAGGTACAAACCATTGGGTTTGGAAATGTGTTAATTTCCTAAACAGCAAAAATTGTCCCTTTTATTTGGAGGTGATTTTGTTGAGGGTTTTTGTGGGGTTTTTTTTGAAGGGACAGGCCTCTGTATAAGTCCAGTCTGGTTTTCACTTGATAGAAATGGGTCTGTGTTACCCAAATCGAGCTGGGAATAATGTTAAGGGTTGTATACCCACACAGTTGTAACACATCCATAGAAGCTTTCAGAACTATAGGAGGTACGTTTTGGGTTTGCTTGAACTTAGGAACACTTGGCTATGTGCATTAAAAACCTGTAGCTAAAAATACATATAAATTATAAGCTGTAGATACAGATTAAGTCTCCTGGGAATTCAGGAACAGCTAAAGTAGCTGAAGTACAAAAGCAATGTGGACAATCACTTCAAAGGTGAGAGGTGAGACTGTACAGATCAGCAGAGCTCTTAATGAAGTTCATTGGCTCCCACCAGGCACAGGTGTAGTTCAACATTTAAAGCAGAGGCTGTGATGTTTTTTGATCGGTAAGCTGTGCAGCAACCTGAACTATTTGGATGTGCACATTCATCTACAGGCACAGATTTATAGTAATACACAGCAGTCATGTGTCTTGACCTGCCCAACTCTGCTGTTTCCTGGAAGCATATGCCCAAATGCATGTCTCTTTCCTTCCACGTTCCCATGCTGTTCAATTTGCAAATGCATTTTCTGGTCTCCCACCTCACTGCTGGCTGTCTGCAGATGAACCTGTCTTCCCTTTTCCTGCTGCAGATTGTGTCCTAGCAATTTCATCTCTATGGTGAGCGCTCATCAAAGCTCCTGTCTCATTCACCAGCATCATAAGAAACATACAAAAAGCTGAAAAGCACTGCTTGTCATGGCCTCTGGCTGCTTGCTGAGGTGAAGCAACTGGAGTCTTGCCCACTGATAAATTGTATGTCCTCTCATTGGAGCTGCTGAGCTCTAAAATGCTGGACACAAATAGAATCGCAGCAGACTGCAATACCAGCACAGCAGAAGGCACGATTCCTCCCGTGAGAGTTGTACTTAACACCACACCTGCAGATCAGCACCCCTGATCCTTCCATCCTCTCCGGTTAAATATTCTTACACTGTGAACACTGTGTAAGAATGTACCGTGTGATGGT